>JAOEHX010052721.1:6426-18116 GCA_025448015.1 Bolborhynchus lineola
CATCAATGCAGTCATTTTTTCCTTGACTAATCTATGAAAAGACATTGTATATGACTGTTATTTTCCCTGCCAGAAATGCATTCCTGGAACAAAATAAAGACTCTTCTGTTGTTATTCAGTAATTTGGATAATAGCTTCTCCATCAAATTTCATAACATTTATTTACTACAACAAATTATTAGACCAAGTGGTTTCAGCAGTCGAAACTGGAATCCCCCTGCAGTAAGCTTTCTTACTGAATTAATTCTGTAAATATTATGTCTAAAATAATTTCAAATAACATATTCATATGAGTAACGTAAGATGGATATGAAATAAATTTGCAGAGCTCTGTGTATAAGGCAGAAGAAATATTAATGGGAGAGGCTTCAGCTGTGTAGATTCAGCTAAGCAAAACTTCTCTTAGAATTATTGACAGCCTTGGATAGTTACAGGTATTTCTTATTTGGATCAATTGAATGCAGCAGTTGTGGCCAATGGCAGTTTTTTGCTTTATATTTTTAGCATCTCAAGAGTTTCTCTTCTCACAGAATGAGGATTCATATTTCTGAAAAGTCTTCCTAGACTGCTGTGAAGCAAACCCACACCTGAATTTACCAGCCAAGAAGCAGCAGCAGGTCAGGGTGGCTTATGTTTATCTAAAGAGATCAGAAGAACAGCAGCTGTGTGAAATCTTCCTCTTTATGCATGGACTTGTACATCTTTTGGTGTTGTAACTTGTGGTTATCCATGAGTGTGGCTTCTGTGCAATGTGTCAGCTGCATACCAGGCACAGCTGATGGGCAGTGCTGGTTGTAGGAGCTCCCAGAGCAGGAGAGAAATGGCATTTTCCTGTAGCCCTGTGGTTAGTGCTATTAGTTAAGGCATAATGGAAGTGTATTTAAGGGACCTGTTCCTCTCCTACGGTTTGGGAAGTGTGAGTAAGAGAGGAAGAAATGCAGCTTTACTTATTGTGTAAAATGTATTCTGCTGTGTAACATAAAGCTGAAGGGTCTGATACTAGCAAGGCTTTTGGGTTGAAATCAGTGGTTACACAGCCAACCTTTGGGTGAAGCGCATGTGACCCAGTTTGGGTATATCTGCCATAACTGCTGTTTACAAGGATACTTCAACTAGTCCTCAGTCACATATAACCCACTGGGAAGATGGTGGGTAATGCTATACCCTCTTGTCTTTCACAGAATCACAGAATGGTTGAGGCTGGGAGGTACCAACCAAGTTAATCTAATCCAACCCCCCTGCTCAAGCCAGATCACCTAGAACACATTGTTTAGGATCATGTTCAGACAGCTCTTCAGTATCTCAAGGGAAGGAGACTCCACAGCCTCTCTAGGCAGCCTATTCCAGTGCTCAGTCAGCCTCACAGTAAAGTTCTTCGTCATGTTCAGGTAGAACTTTCTGTGTTTTAGTTTATGCCTGTTGCCTCTTGTCCTGTTGCCTGGCACCACTGAAAAGAGTCTGGCCCCATCCTCTCGACGTCTTCCCTTCAGATACTTAGACACATTGATCAGATCGCCCCTGAGCCTTCTCTTCTTTAGGCTGAACAGGCCCAGCTCCCTCAGCCTTTCCTCACATGAGAGATGCTCCAGACCCTTAATCACTCTAGTAGCCCTTTGCTGGACTTGCTTCAGGAGCTCCACATCTCTCCTGTACCGAGGAGCCCTGAGCTGGATACAGTACTCCAGGTGAGGCCCCACAAGGGCTGAGTCGAGAGTGAGGATCACTTCCCTTGATCTGCTGACGATGCGCTTCCTAATGCACCCTGGGATACCATTGGCCACAGGGGAAGGCTCGTTGCTGACTCATGGGCAGCTTGCTGTCCACCAGGACCCTCACGTCCTTCTCCACAGTGATACTTTCCAGAAGGTCAGCCCCCAGCCTGTACTGATGCATGGGGTTATTCCTTCCAAGTTGCAGGACTTTGTGCTTTCTGTTGTTGAGTTCCAAAAGGCTCCTCTCTGTCCTCTCCAACCTGCCTAGATTCTTCTGAATCTCTCAAAGCTTTCTTGGGTATCAGCCGCTCCTCTCAGTTTTGTATCATCAGCAAACTTGTGGAGGAGACACTCTGTCCCTCCATCCAAGACACTGATGAATAAATCAAACAATACTGGACCCAGTGTTGACCCTTGGGGGACACCACTAGTTACTGGTGTCCACTAGATACCAGCAGCACTAGTACTGACATCCAACTAGACCCTGTGCCACTGACCACAACACAACCCTCTGAGATCTGCCATTCAGCCAGTCCTCAATCCACCCCATTGTCCACTCATCCAGCCTGTACTTCCTGAGCTTGCCTATGAGGATGGCATGGGAAACAGTGTCCAAAGCCTTGCAGAAGTACAGGTGGGCATTTTCCACTGCTGTCCCCTCATCTATCCAGCCAGTTGTCCATCATAGAAGGCAGTCAGGTTTGTTAAGTATGATTTCCTTTTGGTGAATCCATGCTGACTACTCCTGATCACCTTGTCATCCATGTGCAACCACTTCCACTTTACTCATACAATCACAAGGAAACCAATCAGAGCTCATCCTATCTCTCACTCTAGTTAAGTTACCAGCTGGGCTTAAACCACAACAGTATCACTCAAGAAAAGTGCCTCTGCATGTCAGTCTAGCTGAAATTCTCCTTCATTTTTGAATTACTTTGTTTCCTTGATGTCTTGCCTTCACATACTGGTTGTGGTTTCCATTGCTGTCATTGCATGCAGTAAGTAATAATTGCTGAAGGTGACCCAAACAGTATAGATGACAGCATTTAAATTAGAGGTTGCCTGCCCATTTTGGTTTCGGGGATCTGTTGTATTCCACTATTTTCTAGTGGTGCTTATTTTGTCTGAAAAATGAATCAAATGCCGATGGATTTAACAGTCTTATTTGCTTTCACAGAGGTGCTAAATTTCATCCCCCTTAATCAAATAAAGTTTGAAGTTTAAATTGGGTTCAGAAGGCCTGAAGTAAGTTGATGTCTTTAAAAAGTAGCATACCAGATAGTCCTGGAGATTTTCTGTGTGAGACACATAAGAGGGAGGAGAAAACGCTCACAACTTCTGCTGTCTGTGGAGGCATCGTTAAAGAGTTCAGTGTGGGGGTCCCTGAATGGGTCAGAATTGCTCTCTGCCCTGCCATGACTTCTTCAGATCTGGAATTCAGGTCATGAAGAGCAAGCTAGATTTAGTCTGACTCTGGTTTTCCAAATATCTAATGCAACCTACAGCTAGAAATATTAAGAGTATCATCACATATCTTTCACAATAATGCTTTTTTTAGCTGGAAGTATAACTGATTTCAAAGTTATTGGAGCATGAATGTATTATTTCAAGTTTGGTTTTGCTCAGAAAGGTTTTGCTTAATTCTCATCTAGGCGTATTTGCCGTAGTTCTTGTTTTTCTGTTAGTTCAATATTATTCACAAAAGAATTTGCCTTTTTCCTCAAATCAGATCTTGATTTTCAGTAACTTCATGCAGGTGTTTCATTTCTATGAATGTCTTTTAGGCCTTAGTAGGCCCTGCGGGGATGAGCAGAACCAGGTCCCTTTGCACTCATTCACATCTTCCTATTGACATCAGTGGCCACTGGCGCTTGAAACAGAATTTCTCCACTGAGTCCCAGAAGTAGGTTGGACTACTATTTTTCACAAACTTCCTTGGAGAGAGTTTCAGATGTGCAAATCCTGGTGAAGTTATCTCAGGGAAATGTCATCGAGACATCAGACAGAGAGAGATGACTCCCTTTGCTTCCTCTTGAAAATTGGAAGACATTCTGTAGTGTCAGGAGTGGTCAGAGTGCATGTGTAAAGTGTGACTGTGCATCTTGCTTGGTGCACTTCCTAGAGTTTCTGCTGGAACAAGATGTTCTTTTTTACCTCGCCATTCCTAGGCAATTAGAATATGAAATAAAAAGGAATATCATCTAAGTAGGGCCCCTTTGTAATTTTGTGTGTAATAGTCTGCATAGAAAGAATGACGTATTGACCATACTTCTGCCACAGAGGGATGATAGGCAGTTTATAATCCTTCCCAGAGCATGGCACCAGATACGAATCTGGCCTGAACAGGCAGCTGTGTTGCTTTCAGTTTGCTGGTGCAGTGTTTACAGAACAAATGCTTTTTATATATATTTAATATGAAGCAAGTTAAGATTTTGAGGAAAGAGATACAATAACTAAGAAGTTTATTTCCACTTCTGTGAGATTTCTGTTAAATCAGGTCTGCAGTCTAATTGCAGTGTAAATCACTGGAAAACATTAGAGATTTTTAAATGGGCTTTAGATCTCATCCTTAATATCCAGGAAAGCCTCAGTCACTTAGCCCCACATCCTATTTTTGTGGTTGTACAGAATCTAGAGAAATAGTGGAGAAATAAACTTTTACATGTGAATTGTGTAGTGCTTCATTTTGCACAGACAAAACAATGTAATTAAATATCTCTTTTGTCAGTCATACAGAGCTGCAGCTTTTTAATTTCCAGAATTATTAGTCACCTGGGCTTGCAAAACCACCATTTAGTTGTGTAAACCTGCTGGTCCAAGTACCCTCACTGCAATAGAAATTCCCTCATTGCAATGAAACTACTCGTGCTGTGATGCCCCCTATTCCATCTGTCTTGTTTTCCCATAGCTTCAGAAGAATATTGTCCTCTTGGTACCCACTTGTAAATTCCTGTCTATCTAACAAGTAAATTTCAGAGCCAGGGGGGCTACAGACCTGAAAAATAATATTCAAAAGGAAGGCCCGTGATGTTGCAATGTCTAGGGTCTTCCTTTTGCCAGTTACAATGGGCAAATTAACATCTGGCAATAAAAAAATCATTCTGTTTCACAGTTCTGCATATAATTGTAATGGGGCATCAGTCTACTTTTATTTGTTGTTTTTTAAAATGATGCATGGGTGTGATCAGTTAGTTAAACAGCATCCTCTCTCAACCCTCCTGCAACACAATCCCCAGAAAGCCCTTTAAAATAATTTTTGTAATTGAACCCCATCAGCTTTGATGCATTTTCCAACTGCCTGTAAAAACAGAGAACAAACCCATTATTAATACATTAAATGCTGACTGATTGTACTGGATGAAGTAGCAGTCAGCTGAAGGTTGCTCTAGCTGTTCTTACTGTGAGCTTTTGAGTAATGAGACATTTGAAAAAGGATCTGATGTTTTCCTGTAGGGTGTCTGAACCAGACATTGAGATATTTCATTAATCAGTCCTTTCACCTCCACTCCTGTGCCCTGTTAGTACAATGTAACAAATAACATATTTTTTCCTCCAGTGCCTTTAAAGATAGATTTTGCTGCAGTTGGAGAAGTTATTTTGCAGTTTAATTTGCATAGTCAAAGGCTCTTCATTAGCACAGCTTCCTATGACATTAGTTTATTCTGTGTGTAGTTAAGTTACATTGAGGAAAATCACAGCAGTAAATATCTTACTAGGTACACAGGGTTTTGTAATCAATCCTTGACAACATCTGTTAAAACAATATGGGAAAATCCTGGCTTGCTTTGTCATTACAGAATGGGACTGTTTGTTTATTCAGTAGAAGAAATAAAGCATATTGATAGGAGGCCAGAAAAATCAGACCGAGTCAGTTACTGGGACTCCCAGCTTTCAGCTACAGGATATTTTGCTTCCAGCATTTCCCATCAACAATAAACAGTCTTTATGGGAACCACTGAATGATAAGAATGAGATCATGAATTGAGAGCTAGGCTATATATTTTTTGATGTGTTGTATGCTGTAGTTTACATTAGGGTCAATCTCAAGACTGGAAAGAGGCAGGCTCTGTATCACAGCATTGCAAATAAATGTTTGCCAGCTATGTGAGATACCATCAATAATTCATCACTGTAGTTCTTCCAAGATGGTCTGTTGATGCAAACTGTCAGAGCACATGGAAATAATATGATCATTTATGTGATTTACAGATCTACAAAATAGCAAATAACTAGAAATTTCTGCGACTGGCAGTACACATAGGCTCTTGAATGTCAGAAATAGTGTGTGTGACAGTTGGAGCATGTATAAATCATGGATATCTGCTTAAAGTGTTCTCTGGGTATAAGTACATGCACTTAAAATGGCACCTTCATAGTCCATTTCCAATATCTGATTGACAGATTGTATTTCATGTAATTGCGCATTTTTTTTTTTATTAACTCTTTATTCCCTGGAGGTGCTCAGTTACAGAAGTATAACTTGATGAATAGAATTGCTAGAGCTCAAAACACAAATGTTTCCCTGCCATGCAATTTCGCCTGGGCCTATTGGTTTTTTTAGTAATTTGTGTCTTCAGCAGCATACTGGAAATAGTGTTGCATAAGTGGTTTGTAAAATTTTTGTTTATATTCTTGTTCAGTCAGAAACTTATGAATCATAGAATCATAGAATGGTTTGGGTTGGAAGGGACCTTAAGATCATCTAGTTCCAATCCTTCTGCCATGGACAGGGACACCTCCCTTTAGACCATGTCACCCAAAGCTTTGTCCAGCCTGGCCTTGAACACTGTTAGGGATGGAGCATTCACAATTTCCTTGGGCAACCCATTCCACTGCCTCACCTCCCTCACAATAAAGAACTTCTTCCTTCTATTTACGCAAACTTCCCCTGTTTAAGTTTAAACCTATTCCCCCTTCTCCTCTCACTACAGTCCCTAATGAAGAGTCCCTCCCCAGCATCCCTATAGGCCTCCTTCAGATACTGGAAGGCTGCTATGAGGTCTCCATGCAGCCTTCTCTTCTCCAGGCTGAACAGCCCCAACTTTCTCAGCCTGTCTTCTTAGAGGAGGTGCTCCAGCCTCCTCATCTTCTTCATGGCCCTCCTATGGACTCAGTCCAATGGCTCCATGTCCTTCTTATGTTGAGGATACCAGAGCTGCACACAGTACTCCCAAGTGCTCATATAAATGGTGACTCAGATGGTAATTTATTTTTGTGTCTTGGCAAAATTCAGGTGAGAGGCATTCTTTGATTTCAGCTATGTGAGTAAGTGCCAGTAGCAATGGGAAAAGCTTCCTCATGTTTCAGCTGAATTCCCATCTTTGTACCAGCCGGGGTTCCATTGCAGCTCAGGTCTGTATGGTGCAACAAAGCAGTTCCCTAAAGCAAACTGAAGTTGTTCCCACTTGTCCAAATCTTTCACTTCTGTAAACTGATCTTTTAGCTGCATATATTAATCTTGAACCACCTCAGTATATATGAGCCACTACATACAACCAGCCTATGAATGTGTGATTTGGAACATAATGTATTCACACTGAAAGGAGTGAGGATCACTGGGGGATTTTTTGGTCTGTTTTTTTTTTGCCTCTGGCATAGTGTGGAGGTAGAGATGAGCTTAATTCATCTTTCTAGCACCAATATGGGCACCGAGTGCTGTGGAGGCAGAGGACCTATCCCTTGAACTGGAAACCTGTGTGTTATAAGGTTACTTATAGACTTGTGTGATATACTTATCCTTATAAGGATACTTAGCACCTTGAAGCATTTTAAAAGTGCAACATTTTTACAGTGAGGGAGGTTCCATTCTTCCTAGGAGCAGGTCTTCTGGGTGTGATCATTCATACTCAAGCAGGAATGAAAAAAGAGAAATGGGAATAAGGGGTAATCTCTGGCATTCAGTTAAGGAAGGAGAGAGGATGATACATTGTATTGCCCCATATTTTCCTCTCTTGTCCCATATAATCCCATGAAAGAGCACTTTTATAGTGATTAGGTGAGTGACTGGATGCTGTAAGTATTGGATAGATATGTTACAGTACTCAGGTGTACAAGACTTTAAAGCACATCTGTGCAAAAGAATTGCCTACTATAACCCTCTTTGGTGGATACTGGTGGGGTTGTAATGCCAATGTACTTGGCCCAGTACAGAAGATAAACATTGATTTTTGTATGGAAAAGTTCAATAGCTTTACCTCTTTCATTGCAGTAGGGAATAAAACCAATAAAATCGATATGGAAGAGTTTGGGGAGTGGAAGACCACACACCAGCCTTTTTCCTGGTAACCCCCCTGAATGTAACTTCATTTTAGCATAGGATAGCTGTGGCTGAATGTGGCAGTTCATCTCTACCCCTCCGGTCCCCATAGGGTTCTCTTCCTTACGTTCTTTTCACAGTGTTCTGTGGCAGTGTGGCCACAGGGTGATTTTGCTCAGTGTAAGTATAAGTGTGTATGTATCTATAGAGAGATTGATTTTGTGTGCATGAGCAGCAGGGATGATTTATGTCTAGGACCTGAGCTGATTCACCCTTCAGCTGTGTGACAGGACACAGGAGAGGAGACATTGAGGGCTTAGGGAGAGGGGCCATCACCACTGGCAACTCCCCATGCCGCGTCAGGCCCAGTGTAGTGCAGAAGTGTGACATGAGCGACTGCAGATATGTGAAACCACTGCCATGCATCACTATTGCTGTGGTTTTGTCCTGAAGTAAACCTGGGTTTCTATGCCCTCCATTTCTTTAGGGTGCCACAATTAAAATGTTTGCCTCCTGTTCCCTGGAAGCTGGAAGATTTGCCATCTGAGATGGGACTGCACTGTTGGGATTAGCCACAAGCAGGATATGACTTCACCTGTGGGTTTAGGCCTTGTGGAATCCTCTGCGTGGAGTGCTCCTTCTTCAGCAGTGCTGGGCATGGTGCAGCTTGAGGTACAGGTACCCAAATCCTGCAAAAGGTAACAGGTTCCCATTGACATGTATAGGATTTGGATCAGGCTTTTATTCAGGGTGTTAAATGTATAGGCTTGGGGCAGTTTCTGAATGGCTGTGGAACACACAATAGTGAAGCAAGCTCTGTTGCCTGATAGAGTGACCTTGCCTAGCTGTGATGTCTCATGGCATCTTCTGAAACTCTCAGTTGCAGCTCAAGTGTTTTTGAAAGGAGGGAGATTTCAGCTAAGCAGATGTGCAAATACTTGCCCTTAAGGAAGCTCTACTAAATAAGTCCATTATTCTGTTTTTCAGATAAATTTACTGCAGTCTGTTAATATCTTGTTTTTAAATATGTTTTAGATAGATAGGAAAGAAGTATAGCTTTCCATTTGGGATTGCTGAAGGGGAAGTGGTAGGGCCGAAGGCAAAGTCTTTTAGGCCACTTTGGGAAGAGTGGTAAAAAACCCCAAGAACTGCAATTTGATATTTATTAGAAAGCTGGTGTTTTCAGTGAAGCTGCCTCTAGGAAATGCTGTTACTTCATTCCAGTGTTGTACTAAGGTTAACAGAATTTCTGAGCTGTTGTCTCAAGCTTTATACAGGCTGAAGGTTTATGTTCTGCTTGATTTCTGTTATATCTTCCTTCCAGGCATACGGCATAGAAACTTTTAATTAAAGCTTAAGTTCTAGAACAAAGGGTAAGTGTTCTGGTAAGATGTAGATACTTGGTCATTGTGTAATTTCCAGGAAGGAAGCAAAGGTTGCCATAAAGTTTGTAAGCAGCTGAGGTGGCTGGTTAGACAGTTCGAGCACTCACACATACTCAAATGGAAGATATTCCAGGTGAACATTGTCTCTGAGAAGTGTCTCTGCTGCTGCCTTCATCCCAGCACCTGAGTTGTTTTCCTCAAAAATATTTCCTGAATATGCCATCTTGAGGGCAACTATTTTCCATAGGTATCCATAACAAATCATAGAATGGTTGGAGTTGGAAGGGACCTTGAAAATTAATACTTCATAGTTGGAAGAAGTGCCATTAAGCATTTCAAGGTGTCTTCTTGGCATTTGGTGGACAAGCCAGGCATTTTGTGGAGAACCTGCTACCCAGCCGAGACAGGAACTGGGGAATAGCAGAGGCAGGTGCAGGAGGGTTGGCATAGGAGCTATGCTGTTTCTCCTCTCGTCGTCGTTTCAAGCAGATGGTTTTCTAGTTCACAGCAGCAGACAACACTACCATTCCCCGTGGAAGCAGAGGCATTCCTGTAATTACATAAGGCATGATCATACCCTTATTTTGAGTAAATTAATACTGTGCTGGCTTGAGCAGCTTGAGAGACAAGCCTTTGTTGTGAAGGGGTCACAAGTGCCTGATGTGAGAAAGCCCCGCTCCAGCATGCTGCCCTGCCTTACCCACAGCCTCATGCAGCCTGGGAGATCTCAGCCCAAGCAGCTGCTTGTGTAACAAGCATTTGTGGTTTCAGCTTCTGACACCAGACATTACTGAACAAAACCAGCGCTGCGGGAATGATCTAGTGAAGCAGTGAGTGTCAGTTAATCTCCGCATAAGGTTTGACTCTCCACTCAATTAAGGAGGAATTATGGCTGAGTCAGGGCTGTAGGAGTAGCTAAACTCAAAATTCCTCCTTCTCTTTCTTGAAAACCGATGATAGTATTTTAGTGATTATTTTAGTAACTGTACTAAGAGCCTGAATATGCAGAATAATTTGCGAGATGTGTATAAAGCATATAAAGCTTTCAAGGGACTTGATGGACACTGTCACTGTCTGAGTTTGTCATTCTAAGTGATAAAATCAAATGGCTGCTTATGTATATAAAAAATTGCTGTGGCTGCAGGGAAAATATTGGAGCAATGACATTCTTACTAATTTGGAGATTAGAGAGGCCTCTTTGGCAGGGAGAAAATGTAGTTCACCTATAGCACCTGCATATACTTGCATGTCTGTGATCTAGTTTTTACAGCCTGTGGTGTCTATTCCCCCCTTGATATATTTGCAAAATTCATATGATGTTCTTCTGGAAGTTCTGATGGGTGGAGAAGAAATACAGTGCCTAGTACAAACAGTTCCTTCTGAATGCTGCATTCCTACAGTTATCTGTCATTTAGAAAAATGCAATTCAACAGCCTATTTTTAGCACAGTTTCAGATAGTGGTAATTAAATATATTTAAAAAAATCGTAACATGTAACATTAAACCAAATCCTGCCATTATACTTACAATTTGTAATACATTGTCCCCATTAAGCTACAGTGGCATTTACTGTTTATCTTGCTAACTATCTGGTCACTGGATCTTTCTGAGGAGAGGAGATGGGGAGAGGAGGAAAGACACAACACTCGCTTGCATTCATTTTCACTATATTTTAGTAACAGTAGTTCAGCTTAGTCCTGGTTGTAAATCTCTGTTTGGTAATGCATCTGGGTATTTTAACCCAGTCTGAACCTGTTGAGAGTGTGATGGCCAGGATTCTAAGTTTGGTGGAAACTTTCAGCTATGTTAGGCAGCAGCAACAAACCACAGGTGAAGAGTCCGATAAGATCCAGCAAAGATGCTGACATTTAATTCAGGGGGCTTATAGTGCTGCACATGGAGGGGGGAAAAAAAAAAAAAGAAAAAAAATGAACTGTAAAGTTAAATATTATCTTATCACTTGCCCAGAATTCTAAATAATCAGAGCAGACTTCTCTTGAACAAGATAAAGTTCAGAAATCAGTGTAGGCATTTCAAGTATTCATAAACCAACTTTTTTCAGGGGAGAGTGGTAACCCTGGAGGTCCGGCTAGGTGAATAACTATAATTAAGTTCTTAATCTGTGATGCTTTATAAATACTATTTTTTCATTAGTATCCTTTTATGTAAAAGCTTCTGAAATGCATAACAGTAAATCACTACAGAATAGTTATTCTACACCAATTCTCTGTGCAGGTATTTCTAATGCCCTCTACATGGTAAGATTACACAGTGACAACTGTGCTGTCCTATCTTTGCAGCAAAACTTTCTTGGAGACTAGCCCAAAGACTGTCTAG
>JAOEHX010052721.1:18126-32479 GCA_025448015.1 Bolborhynchus lineola
CAATAAAATTGCTCTAATTTGAGTCATGACACTAGAGTGTAATGCTGACCCTGCAATGAGAAAATGTCTTTTATAGGAGATAGGATTTTTAATACAATGGAATACTTAAGTTTCTTATAGGATAAAATGACTTTCATGTCTTATATTGATATTGGTTTAGGTAATTATAGTTAGATTATATCATGAAAGTACACATCAGCATTACAGTTCTGGCTGAAATATGGATATTATGAAATTCTTTGAGTGGCAGAAAGTCCTAGGTATTAATTGGGCCTCATTACAGAAACAAAAAGAGATCTTGGTTTGTCCTAAGGCTGCATAACAATAATTTCCATCTGTTTAAAGACATGTGCCAAAGTTAGAGTGCTATAGAAATCACTCATGTCCAAGCTTCTGGAATGTTTGAAAGAGCTCTGAAGGGAAGATGCTGATGTTGTAGACAATGAGCAGAATGGGCCTTACTTAAAATTCTTAGAAAATATACATTTAGCTGTGGCATCATACAAACAGTACTAATAGTACCCACTCAGAGAGTAAGATACAGTTCTGCATCCTGGAAACTACTGTGTCTGTAACAGAAGGGTAAAAAGCAGCAACAGGGTAGGGGAGACATCAGAGAAGCTGTTCCAAGTGTCTGCAATAGCTGACTTCTTGGTCAACACACAAGACTTGGTCCAAGTCATTCAGCAAAGCAATCTAGAACATGAAGTAGGGCAAGAATATCTGGGTTAAAACTGTAAAGGTTTTATATTTTCAGTATGTACTAAATATACTAAGTGGTTCTGGCTAGTGACAGCTAATCCCTTTAATTAATACATATAACCATGACTGTATGAAAGCTAAGTGCATGGCACTCAGCCTTTGAAAGCATGCTGGAGTTGCTCATCTGAATTGCTAAGATTGTGTTTGAAATCAAGGGAACGTGGAGCAGCCCTAGCAGTGCTGGTTAGTATGCACTGAAGTTTCTTTGACTTTAGCAGGTGTAAAAAGACAGTTAACTGGCCTGAGCCCTAGCCATTCGTTTGATCAAAAAGCAAGGGTGAATCTTGCTTCATGGTATCACAGACCATTTAAAAATTAGTATTCAACTTCAGAGCTGCTTTTATTCTTTCAGCTAAGAATGGTGGTTTAGGATGAATCAATGAGTTCATGCCGTGACTGGAAAAGCCTTTTCAATTTGGGACTTACACTGTGAAGATAAAGCATTTTCCTGCTTTCTCTTTCTGAAAGCAAAATAAACAAGTGTGATACTTCTAGTGATCATACGTCAGTGTCGTGCAGCGATAACTGAGCTGACTCTGAACCTGCTTGCTGGGCTGGAGCAGGACTGTAACCACATTTGCATAGGGCTCTGCTTGAGGGTATTTCCTGTGTTGTGCTCCAACAGAGGAGCTAACATGCCCATGTTTCTTTCCAGAACGAAAGTAACTTATTCAAAGCTACTTCAAACATCCCTGCAAGTCATTGCACCACAGTGTGTGCAATGCTTCACCTAGAAGCAGTTTCCTGTGCTTCTGTGCACTTTCCATAGTCACATATGCTGGCAGAAAGAGAATGGAAAATGCAGCTACATTGACTTGCTAGTATGCTACAGGACTTTAGCACATTTAATTCCAGATGAATAAAAATTTATCACAGTTCTGCTGTTCTCTGTTAGTCATGTTTGTGTTTATAGTAACATCACTGAGCAAAATTTTCAAGGACTTGAGAAAAGTTCATGCAAAATATGAGACCAAAAGTTGGACAGTTGTTTTCTGTAGAACTAATTCACACGGAAGTCAGCAGCATCTGATTGCATTTCTCTCTTGCAGTTGTTTCTCTTAGCCATAGATTCCCATTAAAACAGCTTTTTGACAACAAAATTATTCAGTCATTTTATTTTAATGTGTGGTGTTAAGTAATCTGGGTGGCAAATTGTCTTCTCGAACAGATTGACTTGTTTTACTTGTGGGGAAGGAACAGCTGAACAGCTAGGAGGGAAATCTGCCAGTTCAGAAAATTTATTGTAACTTACATATCAGAGACAGAATTATTTGGTTTTGAATGCTAGTTTGGTTTTCATGCTTTTAATCTAACAGAAGTCTTTATCAAACCATTTGAAATTATCCTCAGGGGTTGAGGCTATCACTGAAACTTGCAAAATTAATTGATACTTATTCTGTTGTTCACTGTGTTTATATGATTACAAGATGAGTTTTTCCTCTTTATAGCATGTAATAAAATCTTCAGTACTGTAGTAGAGAAGCAGTGTGATAAACCAGAACAGCCTTTCTTTGATACACCTGCCCTTTTCTATCCAGACAAACAGAATGGAGGGTTTTTTTCCTTGCAGGAAGACCAAGAAAACTTTCTCCTCACAAAAATAGATTCGGTCTATTTCATCATCCTTTTTGCAAAGACACACTTTGGTCTCCTTCCCTGGAAGGTGTCGAGCTAGCTGTTATGAGTTGTTATATTTAATGGATTTAAATTGATCATATTGTTGAGATCCTAGCGTGTGTACAGTTTATTACTGCTTTCTACAACAACCTGGGATTTTTCAAGAGGATGGCAGAGAGAGGTCTGAGGACTTGCACTGATATGCTTTCAGCTGAGACTTTGTGGTGTTGTCCAGGGCTTTGAGAGTATTTGGAGCAGTAATTCCTAGACTGTAATTTGTTGGTGGTAAGCCATTTGGGCTTTAAGCTTACCCCCTGATTATTTAACCTGTGACATGGATCAACTTTCGGTGGATCTTAGGGGTGTTAAATAACCAGAACACTGGCAATACATTTTAGACAGACTCCTGCTGATAATAGTCAGAAAAATGGGATGCTTTTATGAACTTGTGTTGTATATCACAATATGGAATTACATGGTATTAAAATGATGCATGTTTTTGCAGCTTTTATTTAATAAGTCATTTGCTGGTTCCTCCCTGTCCTGCTTTGAAGTGGAATTGAAAGACCCAAAGAGAGCATTAAATGATACTAAAATATCTCAAACAATTTTAGGAGTGTTGTTGTTTTACTGCCCTTGGGACAGGGTGGTCCTGAGTGCTAATTTTGGTCACTGATTGGCTACACATGGCCTGGTTGTAGTCAGCTGTATTGGTTTCACAGGCAGCATTTTGGCCAGAGACCAGAGCCATTTGTGGGTACTGATTAACTGCACCTGTGTATGCTTTGGCAAATAGAGTGGATGATGGGACTGATCAAGTTGTTACTAAGTCCTCATCAAGGGATTAATGAAACATGTAGAGGTAAATAGTTCTCTCCTCAAGGGTCTCTGAGTTGGGAAAAAGAATTGGCCTGTTTATGCATTTCTGTATTCTGGTGAAGGCAGAAATAACAGTAGTTCTACCCCACAAAAAGAGCTTCGTACAGCAAGCATGGGAAAAGCAAGGAGTAAAAGTCTAGCAAGGGAGAATGCAGCTTGCCTGAGTCAGTGCATTTTTTATTTTTTTCTCCACAAGCAGCAATACATCAGGAAAAAAGGAGGAAGGATATCTATCACAGAGAGACACAGATTATCAACTGGAGTGGAAAGGTGGGGATGGGTTTACAAATGGCTGAGAGCTAGATGGCAGCTTTTCATCTTTGTGGTATCCCTTTAATATTGTGTTATCACATTTGGTGTTAGGAGAGCTGTGTGCTCACTTGTTTGAGGGAACTACTTGGAACTGCTTCTTACATTGTGGATTTGCATAATATGTTTAAAAGCAATTTAAATACAATTCAGATTTATGTAATCTTCTCTGAAGAATTTTTTCTCTTAATAGGCTGATGTGCTGTTACCTCTGTGCCACACAGAGTACGGCTAAAGCTTCCAGCCAGATTCTTATCTCCATCTGCTGCCTACACATGGGAGGACAGTTTATAAAGCCATATGAAATAAATAAATTGCATTCATTATTTGCTCTGTTTGATCTGATTGTTGTCTCCTCTAACAGTACAGGAACCATGAAATACTATGAACGAGGGATGAAGAAGTCTATTTTAGTGCTTGCTCTCACTTTGGGAAGATGCATCTTTGTTTGGTGCATAAAAGTGTCAGGATGGAGCAGGACAAGGTGAAGAATCGAGTCAAGAGTGCAAGGCTGTATTGATGGCTGTCTCTGGGCAAGAATCTCTGCTCTGACATGTGCAAAAATGTAACTGATTGCTTCAATCCAAAGGCCAGTTCATTGATTAAAAGGGAAAATGGGCTTTCATCCATGAGGGCAGCAGAAAACAAACAGCTAGGCTAAAAAACAAGACTTATTTAACCATCTGAAAGAGCATGGAGCCATCACAGCTGCTGCAGAACCTGCCACGACTTGGCTGCCAAGAAGCCAGATGCTTGCATCAGAGGAATGTGTGTTTCACAAGCCGATACCTCTGCTTTCTGACACACAGCAACATGTCCAAAAAGGCAGGAGGAGAGTGCAAATTAGTCATCCCTCCCATTAGGTACTAACCTTGCCAGAACACTGACACCTGTAGAAATACATGTTTTCATCAGAAATAGGTTATGGAAATAACCTTCTCTTCTTAATAGAGACCACTTTCAATAACCAGCTGGGGACCACTGACCATATGTGAACTTAAACACTGCATAACTGATTTAATGATTGGATCCATTGGAATCTAAATTTGCAGAGGCTTACCCATGTGATTAAGGATATACAAAAGCCCTTGAATGTACATTGTTTTTGGGCCTGCTCCAGAATCCACTGGTGCCATCGATTTCAATTAACTCTGGATAAGGTCACTACTGGCTGAATCAATTGTTTGATTCCAGAGACAACAGGAAAGGCAAAGAAGGAATAATGGCTAAATCCATGGAATTAATGAGAGCCAGTTCTATGTACTTATATTTAATAACCACATTTAAAATGTTTCTGAGTTCTCTTGTAAGTCAGAAACACAGCTTCTGCCTATCTTTTCCAGTTTTAAGTGGCAACACTCAAAACAGACTTTGTATGATTTGCTTAATATTGTATTTTACCATGAGGCAATATGTAGTGAAAACCATTGTCCTTTAAAGACATGCTATCAATTTTCTCCAGTGAATGCTTTTCATAAATGCTACTGAAGCAAAAATTACGGAACTGAAAAAGATTTAGAAACAGAATGCAAATCACTGCTGTGGCTGGAAAAATCATGTATGCTCATTTTAGTTCTTAGTTCATCTAAAATGATAGATATAGCGTTCCATTTTAGCCATTCTTTTTCTTCCATGTCAGAATAGAGCGTTGAGACTTCATTCTCATGCTTAAAGACAGGGTTTCCCACAGTGTAGGATGTGAGTTAGAGTAAGTATTTCTGTATAAACGTCCTTTTTCAGGAGGTAAGAATATAATCATTTTAGTGACAGGTACCACAGAGCACACAGTCATTACAGAAAGCTGCCCAGGAGGTCATGGAAGAGGAAGCATGGCAGTGCCAGCCATCGAGCGTGATTCAGAACAAACCAGACTGATAATAACCTATGACCCTGTATGTAGCAGAATGGCTGATCGGAACGCAGTTATTGTTGTTATGCATTATTTGCTGTTTTCTCTGAAGTGTAAATTTGTAAATGTGTCAGAGGAAAGAGCTATTGTTTGCTCAAGCAGTAAAACCTACCTTTTCTAAAGTCCTTTCCCGTATTCCTTACATGCAGGGAAGGTAAAAAGCTTTGAGAAATCCCCCAGTAAGGTTAAAAACCAAACTGTCTTCATGATCAAAAGCTTACCAGCCTGATCAAACCACTTCAACTAAGGCCCTTTCTGACAGTGAGTATCTTAGGAGATTCACACACTGCCCCCACATGCTTCCTTCTATTTTCTCCACATATTTTGTATATCCTCTCTGTCAGCTATCCCAGTCTCAGGAGTTTACTGTGCTAACTTGTGATTATCCCACATGCTTGTAGGTATTTGTTTTGTAAGGCATACTTATCTGTGTTGGTAAAAATGAGAATAATAGTAATTTTCAAATAGTATTTTGCTCTTTAGTACCCTGGTGTCATTCAGGAGAAATTTCTGTGATATTTTAGGAACCAGTTCAAGACTTCTAACCATCTGCAGCTCCAAGGAGAGTGAATTCTGCACTCTGATTTATTTTACTATTTTTTTAAATTTACCCTTCGTTGATCTGAGTATTTATTGTAGACTACAGATATAACAGCTGAGGATTCTACTCTGCTCTGCTCTGCTCTGCTCTACTCTGTGTTGTGCTGTGCTATTCTATTCAAATAAATATTTTGGTATTTTAATGTCCTGTAATTTAGTCCTTCTAGACTAAACTGCTCTTCACACTGCCAGCTTGTCTGTCCTTGTCCCAGGAGTAGTATCAGAGGGTAAAACAAAGCTTTTATGTGACCTGCAGGTTCACCATCTGAAGCTGTACTGAATCACACTGGACTTGCAGAAAAATTAGACATTCCTCAGGGCAAATACTCTTACCCCTTACCACTTCCCTTTCAACTTGTCAGGCTGTGAGGCTGATCACCTTGTGCCGCAGCTTTATGGGTCTGTAATGAGACAGTGGACCCAGAGGCCCTTGGGTCTTGTACTGGAAAGAAGCGAACACACACATAGAGCATGTGTGACTGCAGGGACTTCTGCAGTGCTTCAGGAAGAGTTCTGTGCATTTTAGGTGACTTAATTCTGTCCAGTTATGTGTTTTCTGAGAAGACCAGACCTTTGTTTTTGCTTCTTCAATGAGGAGGAACTTTCTAAGTTAATAGTAAAGAAAAATCAAATGTGGCCGATGAACCTGAAGATAGTATGGATTTTGTGTTAGTATGAGACATGGGGTCTTTAACTGACCCTGGCTATATTGCAGTAGGTTAATTGACATGTTTTACTAGTATCTTTCTGTACTTAGATCAGTTTGTTGTGTCTCATCTTACCTGTCTTCCCATTCGAGGTGACGTGGTATGAAGCTGAATTTATTTTTTTGGATGGGTAACTCAGGTCAGCCTACTGTGCATCAGTCTGGGAGCAACTACTGTAGCTCATGACTTGAACATCTTTTATCTTTTCACTCAACCTATAGCTAGGCAAGGACTGAATTCTGTTGTGAATTTTGCTCCAACAAAAGCTGTGACATTCCTGCCAGAAATAAGCTGTATCTGCACATCCAGCAGCTATATCATATGATGACTTAGAATAGAAATTAAATGGATAAATGCATTGACAGGGTGAGCTAATGGGCACTCCCTCAATAAGGGCTGTAATTTGAAGAATGCAGAATCTATTTGTCTACCCTCTGTTTGTCCAATGGGAATTCTTCCCTTGGGAAGAATAACTTGCTGGTTAAACCTGTGAATCTCAATGTTTATTTCGTTGCATGTTTATTTCTACAAGATCCACCAGTTCTAAAAGGATCGAGGTAGAACTTGCTTAGATGGAAGTCTACAAAAAATTACTTTTGGCCAATTGAAATCACTTCATCTACAGTGCTGCCTGACCAGAGAGATGTAAGCAGTGTGTCTGCTATCCTGCTCTTGCTCACCTAGGTGTGCTTAGCCTGGACATGCATTAACATTCTCTAGAAAGTTTAGTGAGTGCTAAATTTGACTAAATAGTACAAATTCTTCCTAGGAACAGACTGCATTTTTCATAGAATCACTGTAGAATCATAGAACCCTTTGGGTTGGAAGGTACCTTAAAATCATCCAGTTAAGCCCCTGCCATGGGCAGGGACACCTTTCACTAGACCAGGTTGCTCAAAGCCCAGTCCAACCTGGCCTTGAACACTTCCAGGGATGTGGCAGCCACAACCTCTCTGGGCAGCCTGTTCTGGCACTTCACCACCCCCAAGCCTTAAGGCTTGTCCTTTTTTATTTCATTAAACATTTTGCTTTTTCACTTAAATCAGTTTTTTTCTTATTTTATGAACCTATACACTCTTGTTTCCTCTACGTGTGTGTCTGCATTACTGTCATGGAACAAAACAGTTTTGTTTTCAACAGAGCTGCAGTGTAACCTATGTTTTGCAATTTTCTAAATACTTCTGAAGGCAAGTGAAAAAATGAATCTTATCTTTGGTCTGAGGAAGCACACTGTAAATGAGCATCAGGTTTAAACAAAATCTAACTCTTCTGCCAATCTTATGCATGGGCTTGTTCCTGCTGGGAGGAGCTGAAACTGTATGGAGCTGTTTGTGTGAGCACGCAGCCGGTTTTGCATTTGCTTAAATAGAGTAGCTACACTATGGCACTTGCAAAGCTGGAGCGAAAGCTGTATGTTTTGAAATTCATGTTATTGAATATTATGTGTTAGTACTTACTACTCCCATAGCCCACTTCATCTTCAAAGTATTTTGAAGACTTCCTAGATCAAACTAGTAAGCTCTCAATGAGCAAGATATAAGCCCTTGGTGGGTTTATATCTTGCAATGGAAGAGGAACACAACCTTGTATGTTTGAGTTGGGGTGATAAAATAACTTGTTGTTAAACAGCATGATGTTTCTTGTGTGCTACGAGCTGATTAGCCACAGGAATAAATGTAGAGGGATTTATAAGAGATCTCCTTCAAAAACACCAACTTGTGTTTTACAGGCAGCAAGCAGCAGAAGTAGCGATTGCTTATGTAAGCAGTTCCAGCAAGTTCAGTGGCACTATGTCAGCATGGTATTGCTGCCACTCAGGGCAAGCACCAAGATCTGTCATTTGGGTCACACAGGTGTTTTTAATGGCACTGTTGCAGGCAAAAGTAAGATTTTGTTGATGCTGACTGTTATTGTTCTGGTGTGTCATTGCATCTAGCGTGATTTACATCAGCTGAGGATCTGACCCAAAATTGATTTGCTGTCTATAAATACAGACAGAGTGGGGGTTGTTGCTTTTATATGCAGCAATTAAATTGTGGTAAAAACTTGGCTTCAGCTCATCACTGAGTTTTGGTTGTTTTGGTGTTTGTGGGACATGCAATCTAGGGTGTTTGGGTATGAGTAGCCTGGTGTTTCTCAATACTGAAGCTGTTCATGTGGAAGTGTGCACAGATAGCAGAGCTCAACCTGTCCTGGCTCTTGGTGGTGCCCCTGCAGCATCTGAAGTTCTTATTTGAAAGGACTGACTTCTGAGAAATCAAGGCATAGAGTCTCAGAACCTCTCTTTCAGCAGGAACTCTCAGTGACTGATAGATTCAGATTAGTAGCTGGACTAGTTCTCAAGTGAGTACTCGTTGTCTGGCTGGGAACCAAGTGCCTGTTTTGGCTCCAAAGCACTACTTGGTCTTGGACCTCCGCATCCGAGAAGGGAAGGTCAGTAAATACCCTTAGCACCTAGTGAATAACTATGTTTGATGCTGTTTCTTGCTTTCCTGTATTTTTATTTTTTGGAAGTAAGAGAGTTGTCTTCAAAACACATTGTAACTCAAGCAGAGCTGTCTTAAATCTTATAAATTTAAGTTACAATAGTTTGTAATTCTGTAGGTTTTAAATTTAGGAATGAATTGAAACTTTCTGTTTACTAAAGGTCTCTGTTCTATGCTTTAAAATCTATGCAGATTTGCACCCCTAGTGATGTGTATTTAAATGAACATATGAATTATGAGAATTGAGGGGTAAATTTTGGAAAAGGCACTGATGGCCTTTTTATTTTTAGTTTTTCTCCCTGTGATCTTTCTGTGTTGAAGCTGTTTAAGTTGTTCTTTTTCTGCTTTCCCTGCAAGCACTGTTTATTCATTCTAAGAAAACATCAATTGGGTAAACAGAAGTATTTATATGTGTAGCACTGAAACTCCTACTAAGATGCAAATTGTGCTGCAGGGAAGATAGTTTGGGCTTTTCTTTTCTCTTTGCTTTTCTTTTTTAACAGTCTGTTAATAAAGACTCAACAATAAGCAGCTGCCTGTGATGTCATTTGAGACTTTGTCCACAGAGCTTGTATTTACAAGTACTGAGCAGCTACATAGCAGCAGCAAATCCAACTATCAGCAAACTTCATGTCTGCTGTTACTGGAGGACTTCAGTAGTGCTGTGGATGGTGTAGAAAGCTAGCTCTGTTCTTCTAACCACAGACTTTTAAAGCTTGTTAAATAAACACTGGATAAACTCAAGAGAATTTCTGGACTGCAAAGACTTCTTACGGTTCTGAGTTCTCCAGAGCTGGCATGTTTTGACTGAACTACTGCAAGTAAGACTTTTGCTATTTTGGTGTTTTTATCATCTCTGTAAAGCTTATTTTCTCTAGGAGTGTGTCAGCGTTGCTATTTGTAGTTTTGCTTTAATTACAGCAGCAAGTATGTAGCTGTTAAAGAGTAATTGCAGCCATGCATCTAAGTATGGTTCAGCAACAGAGTAGAGGACAAATGAAAACTTAATTCTAGCTTTTGTTTGCATGAGACTACACTGAAGGGGCCCTCTCTTAATTTAAGTGATGAAACTCTAAGATTCTTAAAAATCTCTTGAGCACTGTCATTCACTGAGCAAAAACTAGTCTGTCTTAAGATTGTTCTTTTATCATTTCATGATATTTATCTGAATATTCAAAGTTAATTTGTATTTTTAATATCATTTCCTTCTTTTTTTTTTAGTACAGTTTTCATTAAAAACTGGTTTGCTCCTTATGCAGGCATTGATTTAAAGTAAAACTTGACTATTTTTACTTTTAGCCCCTGTTCAAATTCTGAAGGTATATAAGTTTTAAAGAATGAATCATACAGTGCTTTGAAATCTGATGCATTTTGGATAAAATGAGTTGTCAGTTATGTGAGAAACAGTATTTTTTTGTTTGAGTGTTTGTTAAAAGTACAATAAATTCTGAAACATCAGTGCAGAAACACTATTACACTGGTAAGTGCTGTGAAAAAACTTTCTATACTGCCAGCTGCTTGTGGGACAGAACTATGTTTCTGACCACTGATTAACTGATTTTCAGGAAAACTAGCTCTGATTGTCATGGACTTATTCCCATTTTACACAGGGGAAACAGGCCCATAGATTTGATTTATTAAAACTTAGTTTACCCACTTCAGAAGCTGATAACAAACCCCATATCTCCTGCTTCTCGTTTCAATCGTTCACCAGAAGCCCATTCTAAATTACTGCAATTTCAGTTGTAGTGTCTTTTCCAGGGAGTAACCTGATCACAGTACTGTGTATGAGGACCTCTTTTATTACTGTTTACCTCTATTTAATGATCTGTCTTTGTGGAGATAAAGCGCATTTCTGAAGAATGAAATCAGAAAACTGATTGGCACTTATATGGGGAAAAGTCAGTATAAATCAATCAGGTAGGAATTGGGGGATTCCTCTTGAGCTGTTAGCACTATTGATTTTGGTTTGCTTTTCTTGCTACTGACTTTTTTTACAAGGCCTCTCAGTCCTACACAGGAACAGGTTTTTGGGGCTTCCTCTTAAGGTTTGAGTGGCTACAACTGCGAATGCCCCTCTCAAATGACCCTGTTTCTACAGGAGATCAAAACCTGTCTGTCTCTTGTTTTGATGCTCTAATGTAGCTTGGCATGTCAAGATACTGTGCAATTCGGGAGCTGTTGTTCTGTCTTTGGAATTAATCCATATTCTCCTGGGAAATAAAAAAACCAAAACAACCCTAAATTTAGCTCTGCATTAATGTCATGCAAATGGCAAAGGTTTTGGTGTCTTAAATAAGTTCTATTTATAGAGTTCTATTCTTTATCCTTCTTCAGAAATAGTATGAACAACTATTTCTGTTCTTTAAAAGACCTTTTTGTAGCTTGGAAGCTTTCATTAAATACAAGAGGGAAGAACAGAGAATTGTGATGGAGCTTTTCCCTGAGGAGAAGGAATTGGGTTTAAGGTTAGATGGTTTCACCCCTTCCATGATGACTCCTTCAGGCCAGTCCTTCCATTCCTATGTCACCTTGTGGCAGTGAACTGATTTATTTGCATAAATAAAGTACTTATGTAAATATTTTGCAAGCATTTACACTTGCAAAATATGAGGGTATCATATTGGCAAAGATCATAAGCTAAAATTTAAAAAAAGCTCATGTCCCCCTAATCTTTTTCACTTGAATTAATTTTAAAGGCGAGTCCTGAACTTACAAATGTGAATTTGGGAAAACCTCATGAACTTCTCTGCTATTGTTCTTGTGCATGAGTTGTGTATAAGAGTTTAGAAGTTTAGATTTAAACAATTAGAAATCCTGCCCCAGTAAATGTTAAGTACAATTCCACTTCAGCAAGAGCAAATCTTCAGCTAATTACCTTCAGAGCAGAAGCAGACTCTCAAAGCCTTATGAGCCTGGGGGCATTGTTGTTTTTTTTTTTTTTATATTTCTCTTTTCACATCTACATTTTCTTCCTTATATTCTGATGTAGCAAATTAGGATACAGAGTGAGTTCACTTTTCAGCAGAGGGATCCCCTGGCTGGATTTTCCCTGGATCTGAGAAATCTGCCCTAGGATACCTCATATAATCTGATAACATTCTGGGATGGCATTAAAGGGGACAATTGCCAACAGAATGTCAATTCTTTTGGCTTTCTCACCATCTGAAAAGAAATGGGATAAGTGCAGGCTCCAGCCTGTCAGCATCTGACAAGTGGGACTGAGGGTGGGATAAAAGACCCAAAACAAAGATGCCGAAGGGAAGCACAGTTGGCTGAGTAGCTTAGCATGGTTCAGCCAGGGCCAAATATGGTGTGATGCTCTGCAGCTCCTGTGTAGTTCTGCACATGTTCAGCTCTTGGCAGGATTGAATCTGTGCTTAAGAACAATCTATGCCAAAGCTGCCAGAATGCCACCGGAAGTTATAACATGTCATATAAAGGTTTATTACTAAAATAGGATAAATGTACAATGCAAGCATGACATGAACCATTAACACTTGTTATACTTTGTTCTGTACTGTCTAATGATACCACTCATGTAGCATGCAGAAACCTGAATTACGTTAGGTATTCCCTGATGGTTACATAAATTAGCCATGATGTTTGGGAAATGAAAATTTAGATAGCTGTTATGTGAAAAATACTCGGAAATTTTTTATGATTCCACTGACTTGCATTCAGGTGAACCAGATAAACGTGGTTTGTTCAGCAGCAATGGCTTCTGGAAGCTGGCAGTAACATTGTCTATGGGCTATGAATGATACAGGCCATGAAAAGCAGGTTGAATTATAAAGGAATGGCTAATACTTATGTTGCTGAAATATGGACTGTTAGTAGCATTTGCTCTTGCTGCTTGTCATTACTATTAAACTGTATGGTTGATAAGCTTTCCACAGGATAACACTTCCACAGCCAAACTAGCTTTGGATAGTGTGTGCATATAATAGGTCTGTGCAGAATCAAATGCATGTCACAATTTATTTCCTTTGACAGTGCTAATTGATTATTGTAATTCATCGTTGTCTAAATTGTTAAATTCAACAGTTTACCATATCCTTTTGTTTCTTTGTTGCTTGGACATAATACAAATAGGAAGAGTTAATTACTGCATGTAAAAACAGAGGCGAATTTCATTGTCTGCTTCACTTGATTGAAGCTGTGTTGAATCACAGCTGTGGATTTTCAGTAATGGTGGAGAAAAGGAAGTAGGAATTCTTTTGCAATGAAGTTGCTTTTTGGTGGTAGTTAGGGTTTTTATTTTCAATAGTATTCTTTTTTCAGCTGGGCTGTATTGTGTTTGCTTTGCCTGTAGTAAGTATTACCTGATTGTGCAAACTAAAATCATGTGTGCATTGATCCTGTTGGGAATCAGTGTGGTACTCCTTTAGGAATACAGCGCAACTTGTCCAAGTAAAAGGACTGCATTTGTGTCTAAAATGACTTACTCCACCAGATATGAGTGCTTGGCTTTTTTCCTTCAGTGCTCTGGTGATGTTCAGATCTGCATCTGCTGGGTAAAAGGAAGTAGTGCTGTCAGGAAGGGAACTCCAAGGAGATTAAGTGGTGGCTTGATTTATTTAGATTTCTAAAACTCTGATCTACACTGCTATCTTCTAAGATTTGGTGTAACTTTGCTGTAAAATGTAGAATCTTTTCAGCTGATCTGAAATGGTCTGGCAAAATGGTTCATACTGGTAAGATTTTGGGGGGTTATTTTACCAGTAGAGGGCTGTGTTAAACTGGATAAAATAAATCCTCCTTGTTCTCACATTTTCACTAACAGCTGAAAGCATATGGTTGTTTTCAAGGGCAAAATGAGTAAATTATTGGATTTTTTTAGAACCTACTAAATGATTGATTATTTAAAATCAGAATCACATCACTTTTACGGTACAAGACAGTTCTGTGTCAGTCTAATTAGACTGAATTCTGGTCTTTAAAATGCATCACACCTACCTGTTTATTCTAAACTGTTCAAGGTTGATAGCTACAGTCCTAATAAGTCAGTAAACTGATGTGATACATAGCAACAGCATGTAGTTTTGCTATAATGAAACAAGTGAGAAGAGGACTGTTTTTCA
>JAOEHX010052725.1:0-46643 GCA_025448015.1 Bolborhynchus lineola
CTGGCTGGGCATGAGAAGCTGAAAAATCCTTGACTTTAGACTAAACACTACTTAGCAACAACTGAAAACATCAGTGTGTTATCAACATTCTTCTCATACTGAACTCAAAACATAGCACTGTACCAGCTACTAGGAAGACAATTAGCTCTATCCCAGCTGAAACCAGGACACATAGGTGTCCAGTGTTTCTTCCATGTTTTATACCAGAAAGGATCTAACACTTCCTAGCTTAAACTATCAGATAATATTCAATACTCAATATGATTTCTTCCAAATGTTGTTATCCCACTGCAAAGGTGAGGTAAAAGGTGCTTAAACAGCTCAAATGCAGCAAGAAAGAGGACAGACCCATATTCTGGAACATTTACTGCAGGGGGAAGGCAGCCTCTTGCTGCAGAAGGGGAGCCCTTCAGAAATGCTGCCCAGTGCAGCTCAGGAGCTATCGCTTGCTGGGAGAGGATGTTGTGCCTCTCTCTAGGTTCCCCATCACTCCAACTCTCACTTGTAATTCCTGCAACAAACATCTTTTAAAGACCAAGATATTTTGTCAATTTTCTGTAATACCAGTGATATTCCCAGAAAGAACAGGTTCCCTTCCTTTTATAGACATACTTACATCCTATTTTTTAAAAAATACTATAAACATTGGATTGGCAAGACAATTGGAAAATAAGCTGCTGTCTTAGATACAGGAAAACTCATATGAAGCCAGCAGGGCAGCTAGCAGGAAATTTGGACCTTGATGGTAAATTTTACAGTGAAGAAAAGCAGTTGCTAGCTGGAGAGTCTGTTTCTCCTTTTTAGAGTCCAGCTGCAGTAGAAGGATAACCTTTTACAAAACAGGAAAATCGCACGTGCATTAAGGTGGCCCCATGGCCATCACTTCCTCCACCCAGAGGTGGAAGCTCTTAAGAGGTATAGAAGCTCTTGTAAACAGTGGCCAGGTGCTGCTGGTGAACATACTGAAGATGGAGGATGGCAGTAAGAGGTGTCACAAAACAGTGGAAAAGGAGCCTAAAGTTTCACATTAGAAAAAATCTTCATTTAGCACCAAGACAGCTTTGCATCTGACCAAAACACACTTTGCATGTTTGATGCAAAAATGGATGTTTTTGCATTGATTAGTCAAACGCAAGTTTTGGCAGATGTTTGACATGTGAACTGAAGTTTTTACTGCTGAAAATACTTGGGATTTGGTACAAGTCTCACAAATGTGTCCATACATTCAAGTCATCTTTTTAAAAAACAAAACCATTTCCAGTATTTTCTTGACAGTACCTTTAATATGTGACCACACTGGAGAGGTTATGCACATGCCACATAGAGGAGCTGGTGATGCCTGGCTAAACGAACTTGGCACAGGCAAGTGTTATCTGGCAAAGAACAGATCCTTTGCTAATGAATCAATGTGAGCTGTTCGGTTTGGACAGAAACAAACTGTAAAATGCCAGCTCAGCAGGAGCACTTCCTCGAATACATTAAAGCTGTTCCTTTCTACATGGCACAGCTGAGGTCTTTCCAAGAATTTCTAGACCAGTATTCTTGCATTTCAAATTGTTTTTAAATCCCTCCTTCTGAAAGCACCAAAACAAACAGAAAGGGATGTAAATCAAAATACTAAAATCGTCAGTCGGGCAAAGCATGAGCGTAGCTGGAAACAGGGTTCCACTGAGATCTTGCTTATATCCTGGGTATATTTAAAATATACATGTTGCTGTTATTTCTGGGGAAGCAGATATATTAAATATTCTTATTTTTCTATCTGGGTACTTACAATATTTTTTTTCTTAGCATTTAATTACCTCTATAACTAAACACTAAAGTACTACCTACATTATTGGCATGGGATAGATTTCAGCTGCATCAGTAACTGGGGAGGGGGAGTAGTTTTGCTTATTTCAACAGAATTTGATTGGAGAATCAGAAGAAATATCAGAAATAACATGATAGCCAAGTTATAACATCTTACAGAGTTTATGAGGCTATGGACTAATTCTGTGTCCATCATGTGAAAGAATAGGAAAATGGCAAGTCAACGTGTTAGTAATTATAAGTGGTGGTTGTGTTGTGGCTGTCCCCCATGTCCAAATGAAGAGAAGTGGCAATGAGTTAAGAGCTGTGAGCCTGTCTCCACCCTTGTGAGGCACAGCCCCAGCACTCATTCAGGGACATGGGGACATTGAGCACATGCATCAGCTAGTTGCATATGCTGGTGCAGAAGTAGGAGATTGCAGACCTGAGCAGGGTTGCTGGCCAAGCTAGGCTGAAGTTTTCATCTAAATCCCTCAGAAGTGTTAGCCCTGCTTCTTCAGTAGAATTTAGGTGCACTGGATCAGACCCTGACATAGTATGGATTAGTGATTCTCTGTGAGTAAAAGTATTATATTTTTTATAAGAACCAGAAGTATACATTTGTAAGAAGTAGGAAGGAAAAGTTGGACATGTTAACAGCTGGGATGAAGTAGGTCTGCCTGATAAGCTGAGCAGTGTACAATGATTTTCTGGTTTTGTTGCTATAACAGCACATGCGCCATAGTCCCATCAGAGCTACAGGGAGGAGATGCCATAATCAGGGTCCCTGCAGAGATCTTGGTAAAAAAGAAGCTCTTTGGCATGTTTCAGCTGTGGTCAAGCATTCAAGGCTGCAGATAATGCTGCTGATCTCTGTGATCTTCTGACAGAGCACAACCTGTGGCTTCAGATGGAATTTTACAGGGAACACATCCCTCTTGTGTGAAAGAGGAATCTTTTGTGACAGCTTCTGGGAACAAAATAGCTCCTGCTATTTCTGGGTGAGAAAAGTGGTCAGTTTGTGAGATGTGGAGGGCTTTTCCTGGCATAAAAACTGGCTCTGCTGAGGCTATCTCAGCAAATTTTGCCATGCCAGAAAATCCAAAGATGTTCTGGAAGATGGCTTGTACAAAGATATCCTTGAAAATATATATATATATTTGTACATACAAATATATATATTTGTATATGGTATATAAAATGCATAACATATATATATAGAGAGAAAAACAAGGAATAGCAGGGTAGAGAGAAAAATGAGTGAGCTCTGTGAGGTATTGAGAAAGGGACATAAGAGGAAAGGATTATTAAAAAAAAACCAAAACCACCATAAAATATGCAGCAGTAGGGCAGAGATGCAGCTGAGAGGATCAGAGCAAGGCTGAAGTAAAGGTATTAAAGAACAGAGAAGTCAGAAGGAAACAAAGTAAATAATAAGCACATAAAATGCAGAGGATAAGAAGTACATTGGGAATACTGAAACAAAGGGAAGACAGTTAATCTTTGGAGCAAGGTACTCTAACCCCAATTTACCACATGACTCCTGCCAAGAGTCCCACTCCTCAATTGCTCTGCATGACAAATGTAAAAAATTTTATTGCTATTTGTAAAGCGGTTACTAAGACCAATCAGAACTGTTAGCAGTTTACTAAGTGTGTGCTAAGTTCACTATCATATGTGCTCAGTTATACTACTCCTAACTGATTACTCAGCTGAGGTGTGAAAGCTGGTGGCCAAAAGCTTCTGTGGTGTATAAGGGAGATATTTCCACATGGTGTTTCGGGTCTAAGGCCCCTCTTCTAGAGAGAGTGCATAGAATCATAGAATGGTTTGAGTTGGAAGGGGCCTTGAGGACCACCTTGTTCCAACCCCCCTGCCATGGGCAGGGACGCCTTCCACTAGGTCAGGTTGCTCAAAGCCCTGTCCAACCTGGCCTTGAACACTTACAGGGATGGAGCATCCACATGGTTATCTTTGATTGCAAGGCAAGAGCTTAAAGTAGGTGGCTACCACAAGAGAACCGGGTCTGAGGACTAGAAAGGAATATATGCATAAATATGAATATATGCATAAATATGAATATATTTATTCCTCTCCCACTCCTTTTCATAATCATCATCATTATTATTATAGTTGTTGCTATTATTATTATATTTTTCTTTATTTCCATTATTAAACTGTTCTTATCTCAACCCACACGTTTTACCTTTTTATGATTTGACGACTGCAGAGTAGTTAGCTGCTAGCTGAGGTTAAACCATGACACTGTCAGGTTTTCAAACTAATTTCTAAGGTTACCATATTTTCTGTGTGTATTTTTTTATTAATTTCTGGTTCAATCCAACAAAACTTTTTTATTTTTAAACTGAATCAATGTTTATTTTTAATACTTTAATAACTCATTTTATTTGGAACAAAAATAGTTCTGGAATTCCACATGGGACAGATTCTGCAGTTTCCATTCACATGGCACTTGCATTAAAGGTGCTATTTAAGTTCGAAATCATAAGGAGGATATCTTTGAAAGTTTTCTAACATCTTACATAAACAACTAAACATGTCAAAATTTAGGGGGTGTAGAATTATAGACAACCTTTTAATTAAAAGCACTATGAATATGCTCCATGCTGTGTGATTAAATACAATCAGGATATAAAAGAGGAAAGTGGGACTCTGTCTGCATGCAGAGCATGATTTAGATTATTCATTCTGGTTTTTGTAGAGCATTTGGGGTCCAGAAATGAAGTGAGCCTCTGTGTAAGCCACTTCTCAAACTTACCCTGCCTGACAAAACCAAGCTTCCTTCAGAACTTAAAGGTAGTCCAAGTAGTGATGGAGACTGTGGTTGGTTTTGGTTTTTTTGCTATAATGACTTTACAAGGAGAGAGAGGAGTTTGAGTTCAGAACCCTACATAGCTGGCACTCTGCTGAGCTGTGGTCAGTCAAAATCCCAATATGTTACTGCCCAAAGGCTATTCTGATGGCTGGGTATAAATCACTTCAAATGGAGTGGAAAAGGGCACAGAGGATCTGAAGAAGGTTTTCTAAAGAAGTGACATCTCGTGAGCAAAGGATGGCTCTCCACAGGACCAAGAGGAGAGGAATAAATAAAGGGGACACAAAACAGACCTGGAATCTTGTATCACAAGTGCTTCACGTGGGATTATTGCAAAAGCATGCTTAGAGCTGGAGCTGTAACCTTCACAGCCTATAGTCTTAATATAGGCACCTAAATAGGCATTTAGAGTAAATCCAATTTCTGTCTTTCAATGCATTAATTCTCCAAGTACAAAGATAAGGACAATAACAGCTGCCTTCTCACAGGGAGGATGTGAAAATAAACGTTTGAGTGTGTATGAAGCTCTCAGGTACTATCTATTCTGAATAGTTCCATAGCATTATTTAGGAGGAATTGAATCAATCTAGTCTAAATATTCTAATCTGTCTTTAGATGAGACACTGAATAAGTGGGCAGCTAGTAGGGATAAAACAAAACATTAAAGAACTGCTCATGGCCTTGTAGCAATCTGTTTCTGAAAAGAAGCATAGGTGATAATACTGTGACAAAGAGTGTGATATGATAAAAGCCTTTACTAGATAGAAAACACTATTCTCTTTAGTACTTCACATCTCTGAAGGGGTGAGTGAGCTAAATTCTGCTTTCTGAGAGGGCTGCTTAAGGTCCAAAAATATGTCTGTGTTCATACCCAAAAAGGCTGGTTGGCACAATCTTGTCAATCTGTTTTTTTCTGATACTGGTGTAAAGTGATGATCAAGTAGTTTTAGTATCCCTGCAAGTGTATGGAGGTTGCATCTTTTTCAGTATGAAGTCATGTCTTTATGTGACTGCACATGCCTGAAATCTCATATTCACTGTCACGCTCCTATGTGGCATATATTTATGCAACACATAAATATTTTATCTGCTTTTAGACTAGAGTGGTCAGAAAAGAAGTAATATTTAAGGATATGGAGGGTCTTGTGACAGATGGGATCACAGGTAAGAATAAAAAGCAAACAAAGGAATTACTGAATAGTCAGAAGCTCCTTTTGAGAAAGGGTATGACAGCACTGCTGAGAGAACCACACACTTCCAATTGACATTTCCTGGATGGCCTTGTTTACAGGATGCTTGGATATTTTTAACAAGTCTCACTTACTTGCACACAAATTGCAGCTCTACATTCATAAACTCTGTTTTTTGAAAGTTCCCTTTAGATGTTACCTAGAGCACTTGTGTTTATCTGTATTTCCTATGTACCAATGAGCACATTTCACAAGCCCAAAACAATTTCAGGAAGCAAACAGTAAACTGAGATTTAATAAAAGTTTACATTCATTAGTGTAGGTGATTCCCTTATATCCCATCAGGATAATGATTTTGTTGACATATTTATATTCATTTATATCCTTTTTTTGAGAACCATCAGCAGCATCTTTAGAGTCCCTCCATTTGAAAGTCTCTATGGGTGCTGGTTGTCCAGGAACATCTATCCTCTCCTCCCTGGGAGGCCCTAAGGAAAAGGGGCATCAGGAGGTTGTTTTCTGAGGGTCTAGCTTCTGATTGCTGCTTGCCCTCATGTGAAATGACTGGAGGGACCAAACTGACTTGGGGCACAAAGCCATCATTACTTTGATAATAAGCAGCCTTTGTTTTGTCATTCTTAGTGGCTCCCAGATTATTAGACATCTTCAGTGGCTAAAATCCTTTTTTTTTCACTCACCTGTTAGCATTTTCAAAAGTTTCAATCTGAGAGAAAGCTCATCTGTGTGTATGTGTTGTCTGGTTGTTTTGTTGTGCTCAGTTTGGAGCTAACCTTGCTGGCCACTGAGCTGGGTGAAAGATCACCCATCACCTACTGAAAATTTCTGGATGCAGGGATTTTAAAGAGTAGAGAATAGCACCAGTTATGGAGCCAATTGCTTCAGCTCACATTCTGTCATTTCTGGAGCACTAATACAGAACAGCTGAAGTGTTTTTTGTTAATTCTTTTTATATCTAAAGTCTAGAATGTGGGATATATATGGTAGGCAGATTGTGTGATTTCACTTTACATTTAGAGCCACTGGAATTTTCTCATGTTCAGAATGTGATATAGAGCTCATCCTATCCCTAAGGGGCTATGCATAAAAACATCTGCTATCTGTTGAAATGGGTAGAAAATTAACTTTTCTGTGGTTCTGTTTAGGAAAGAGCCAGATACCACTTAGGATGAAAGAAGGCACCTTGAAGAGAACCATTCACAAGTGAAGGCATGTAATCCTGCATGGGAGTATTGTGCAAAAGGAAAAAAGATACAACTAATTTCTAATATTTAATATAACCAATTGTTATTATGAAAAGTGGAGATCAAAGCACTGTAAATTCACAGGAGAATTTGTTTCCTTTTCTGTTTTTTGTCTGAATTCATTAAAAGCCTGCAGCTCTCAGGTACGCTACTGTCTCTGATTCTGTGTGAAAAAACGCAGTTTTTAACCTGACAGAATGACAACTTCTAGGAGCAAGGCAGCTCAGCAGTATTTCCTTTTCCCTCTTTAGAGAAAGAGGATTCTCTCTGTCATTTTGCTTTTCATTTTTCCACTTTCTCCCTCAACAGTTCCAGCACTTAATTCTGGTTTGACATCTCTGCCGACAGAGAAGTTAAGATTGATGATCTCTTATATTCTTCTGTTCAGAGGAGATGAATCAAAGTAAATTGTTTTACTAGTTAAAGAAAGCAGCCTACTTACTTTTCACAAAACCAGAGCAGAGCAAAGTTGCTCAGGGAGCAAAGATCATGGAATGACAGTGGAGGCAGTTGGATGTGATCTGGGGTGGTGGTGTTTGCTAAAATTGAAGGTGGCTCTAGGCATCTTGCCAGTTTGTTCAGTCTGAGACTTAGCTCTCAGCTGAGGAGGAACTGTCTGAGTCTTCTAAGTTCATAATGTAAGCAGATGTCATTTTGGTTTTGTAACAAGAATTAATACGATTTTAAATAGCCAGGCTATTTTTACTTTTATAATTGACCCTGTGTATACTTCTTGTTCTCTTCCATTCAATGTCAGTTATGGAACGTATGATCCTTGGAGACAAAGCCATAGTTATAGATAACAAAGCTATTAAGCCTGTTAATTTTTCATTTTGATGAAAAATGCCTCCAAATATAAACAAACAAAAAACACCAAACCCAAACCAACAGAATAAATCCACATATCCCTATGTATTGGTATTAAAAATACTCCTATTTTGGGAGAAATCCTGGCTGAAAGATTACTATTTGGTGCAGTGTTGTCAGGGATGATCTGCTGCAGACATCAGGTTGCTGCAGGATTTGAGAGATCTCACCAGAGATACTGGAAAGAGTAATCTTGGGCTCTGTCATTGGCAATATGTTCTTGTATCTCTAGTAGCCACGATAGAGGTCAAAACCCTGAGGAATTTCACTGTGCTTCATGCTGGTGGGAAATGCCCTTGCTATCTGTGGCATATTTTAAATTTTCTTTTTGGCCACCTTCTTCAAGATCTGAAAACGTTTCCAGGGCTAGGGAGGCAGCCTGTTAATGTGAGCTGCATGTCCTCCATTGACCTCAAAGTGGTGGCAACCAGACAGGGAGGATGCAATTCTTCTCTTCCCTCATCTTCATGTAGTTCAGCATGCGTTTTGTGAACTACAAAACATGGTTTGTCTGCACTTGTAATGCCAAATTATGCCTTATTTCTGGAAAAATCTTCAGTGGTTTGTACATCTTGTTCAGTAGATATGAGTCCACTTCTACCCCTGGACACAGAAGGTATGTTCTGACATCTGCTTCACTCACTTGCCCCATCCTGTTCTACCCCAAAGCATGGTTGAGCCGCAGTCCTCACTTGCCAACTGCACCAAGAGCCCTCCCACTCTCCCCTGTCCTTCAGCTTCAGGCCTACTTGCTGATTATCAGGTCTCAAACCTTTGCACCTGCCCTTTTTTCAAACTGCTATGTCTTCTGAAGTCACTTTTAAAAACTAATTTTTATTTTTAGGGAAGTGCATAGATCTGGTGATCTTTTAGTGCAAGGATAGGCAAAAACTTATCCATACAGATGTGCTCCCTCGCTAGCTAGGAGTACTCACAGACTGCAAGTGATACTTAAAATTTGCTAAGATTCTTTAAATAGAAATATATTTTTGTTTCCAAGCAGAGATTTTGATGAGTTTCTTCACAGTCTGAGCATAAGCATTTTGAGGACAGCAAAGTGGGGTCTGACTGAATTCCATATGAACATTTCAAATTCTGGATTACTGCTGACATCTGCTGTTTATTCTTACCATACACATGAAACCCAGGACAGGAAATTGCTCCCTGTCTGCTTTTTGCTGTCTCAGTTCCATGTTTTATTTCATTGAGTGTAACATTAATAATAAGGTAGAGTGCGAATTCCACAGGTCAATAACTGTTTCTACAGGATTTTGAGATATGAAATAAGGAGTTAACAACAAAGATGAAACTGAATTTTTTTCTTTTTAAATAATTGTCAAAGCTTTTAAGTGGGGAAAGGGCTTGTGAAAGGCAGCTTAAAGAATGGAGATGTCTACGTACAGAGTGGATATTTTGCCTATAAGCTCCTTAGTGCAGGGGTTGCTTTTGTGTTACCATTTCTACAGGAGCCCCTGAAGTGCTGGGGTCCTGTTCCATAGATGGCATAGCTGGCTGCTACCTCAGGGGTTATGGCAGCAGTGCAAGAGCACTGTCACTTCATCCTCCTTACCTGCTCTGAGTTTGAGCCAGTAACACCAGTCCAAGGAACGTCAGCTGCCAGTATGGCACTCAATGTCACTGGGACCTGCAAGAAAGAACTACTGGGAGATACAAGCTGCTTTCATGTAGGTTATTAAGCAGCTGTTATGGCTATGTAGTCATTGCTGGGCTGGATCAACAGTATATAATGTGCTTTGTGTTGCCAGGATGCCTTGACTCTTCCTGCTCTTGCCAGTCATCCTCCCATCCAACCTCACACCAGACAATTGTGTGGGATAAAATAGTTTTAGATAATAAGATTTGCTTTATGATGAGATCATCATTATAGCAGACATCAGGGAGGTTCTGTGGAAATCCCACATTTATCCCATTAGGGCAGCACATGACAACATTCAATGTTTCTGCTCTCAAATGAAAGCAAATCCTTCCCTTAAATGAAGTGATCACATGCACTGGTCCAAATACAACTGTAACAGATGTCAATTGCATTCTCTTTGCAAGGCATTGGAAGTAAGTACACAAATGCTCCCAGTTTTAGTATTTTTTTCCCCTGTGTTAAGTATCATGAGTCAGAGAGATGCAAAATTTTCAGGTTAGCTTTAAAAGCAGACAGGCTTTATAAGAACATTTGAATAGTTTTTATCTGTTCTGTGGGATTTCAGTCCACTACAGTTTCCTTTTTCTAAACTTTTCTCTGCAACCATTAATCCTATATTCATTTTTTTTCCTTGTAAAATGTTTAATTCCCTGTCCCATGAACTCAGGATCCAGGCTTTTCAATGATGTGCAATTAAATTGGGAGAATTGGCAGAACAGTGCTCCAGCCTTCCTAAAGAATAATGCTAGCTAACAATAACATTGCTGAGGGTCAGGTTTCTGGGGTTTCTGGCTTTGAGCCTATTAATGGTTTTAAACTTAAAGAGAGTAGATACAGAAAGGAATTCTTTAATGTAAGGGTGATGAGGCACTGGAACATGTTGACCCTGAGAAATTATAGATGCCTCATCCCTGGCAGTGTTTAAGGTCAGATTGTATGGGCTTTCAGCAAGCTGATCTAGTGGAAGGTGTCCCTGCCCATGGCAGGGAGGTTAGAACTAGATGATATTTAAAAGCCCCTTCCATTCCAAACCATTCCATGAATCTGTGAACACTCAGTGACTTCCAGTGAAGTCTGGCTGAAGTCAGTAGGGCTCCCTCAAGAGAAAGGGTATCAGCATTGAAACAATGACAACATTGAAAAAAGTTTGGGTCAAAATGCAAGATAAAGCCAAAATATTAATCCCAAATAATCTTGTGTATTCCAACATGCTTTGCATTGTAAAAGCATGTTGTGTATTTAATGTGTCAAGAGAGTGTAGCCATTTAGTGTGATTGAAATGCAATTATAAGCCTGATACCAAAAATATTTAACTTTTTGGCATATGAATTAAATTAACAAGAACAGTCAGTCTCAAAATTACCATTATATGAAAAAATAGTAAAAGTGAAGTTTAGAAAACTCAAGTAAGTCCTGTGAGAGGTGACTTTACTGCTGTAAATAGGAAACAAGTAGGTGACAGATGGTACTATTTTTTTTGTACTGGAATTGACCTGGGCCTTTAAGTTACAGTACCAGTGAGCGCAAATAATCCCTCAGAACTGGCTGAGGTTTTCATTAGCCAGAGGTTGTGGCTGGCACAATGCCTCCTTCCCAGGCCCACGCTGGGGCCTGGCCCATGCTCTGTACATCTACATCCCTGAGGCCATGGGAAGGTTGGAAAGATTGCCAGATGCCCATGAGTCCCCTTAAGAGGTTTCTATGTACCTGGTATGCTGTGGTGCATGGAGTCACCCTAGCTTTGCTTGTGCAACTGAAGGTTTCTCTGGGCACACATGACCACGGTGCACTAGGACTCCTTTCCTGTGGAATACGAGGGGTGGTGTGAGCAATGTAAAGGAGCAGATCCTTGCCTTGATCTCAGTCCCTGCTCCACCAGCAGGCACTTCCTGTGTGCAGGAGGTGGTTGCTTCTCTCTGTCAGTACATGAACATACTGTTCTCTCCTGAATGGGGAGATGACAGTAAGCTCCTGCATGAAGGCATTTCCATTGCGTTTTAATTATGTGCAGCTTCAGCAGGTTGCAGGAGTTTCTTTAGTTTTAATGGCATCTTATGTCATTAAATTCACTTCATGGAACTGAGAAAACTCTTGATAGCATGAGGGCAATTACAAATAATAATTAGGGAGTCGAGGATATTTTGGATCTTCAATACTGGAGAGTTTTTGCTGTGTTAAAAAACAGTGATTTTTTTTTTTAATATCTTTTTCTTAAGAATCCCTTGCCCTATCCCCAATTATTTTTCTAATTTAGTGCTCTGAAAATTTTTATCTTCTGCCAGTTAACATTTTTGAGGTGTAGTTCACCTTTGGCTGGATTACCAGCTCTCCACTAGGTGCTTGGATGTGACTGCATTCTTTTGATAAAGCTGTTAGGCATGGTGCTTTCTAATTGCTATCTTTGCCATGACTCTGATACTTGAAATGGGACTTCACATTTGTGGTCAGTTACAGAATTTAATGGAGACCTGGAAAAGATGCAAAGTATTACAAGAACAGAGCTAGTCAATGACATTAACCTTCTCTGATGCCTCTGTGCTATCCAAAAGAAGCCAGAAATAGGGAAATTAGAGTGGAAGCTTCAACAGGGTGGTTACCTGATGTGATCGTACTGTAGCCTGAAGTGACCACATTACTAAACTGTGAACCAATAAAATAATTTTTATCAGCTATTTTAAGCATTAGTTTGCCTTAAACTCCAATTAGTTTAACAGGATTTGATTGAAAAAGATCTTCCTAAAAGTGTTCACCTGCAAGTCCTTATAACAAATCTGGCCTTTATAAATCCCTTCTCTGAGGCCAAGCTTCAGAAGAGTATCTATAATCATGATGCTCCTGATGCTGAGGAGTACTTAAGGACTGCTCCCTTGTGGGAATCTTCCCGAGTTGCAACATCCTCATGGGAGCAAGGATTAATTTTAGCTCTACTTCTACATGTCCCAGTATGCTGACTGCTGTGTGATGTGTCAGAGGCAGATTGCTATTACCCAGATTTAGGCAGCTGGGTAGTTCTCTCTTCTCTGTCTCTCATTTTTACTGGCAGAGCCTCACATGCAATCTAAGAGATGATTCTTATTAATAAGTTAAAGGTGTTACTTATATTAAAGTATTCTTATTAAAGGGGTTACTGTAAGGAGCAATGTGTGGAGCCAGTAATGCAGTGAGGAAGGGAACAATCTCTTCTCTGTTTCTGCTGCTTTAGGACAAGTAGTGATGGGCATGTACTGCATCAAGGAAGATTCAAGTTAGACATGAGGCATAAAAACCCACTTTATAAGAGTAAGGATGGGGAGTGCTTGAACAGATGGCCTTGAGAGATGGTGGCACCTGTGGAAGATCACGAAGTCAAGCTACACAAGCAGAGTCAAGACAGATGTGGACAGTATTGGTCCTACTCAGTTGTAGGCAAAGGGTTGGAATTTGTAACCTTTCCAGGTCTTCTCCCCAGGGTAATTTCTTTGCCGCACAAAGCGTGGTTCTAGGTAGGTAAACTGCCATTACTTCTACACAAATGTTGAAAACTGTGTTACTGAAATTGGGCCTGTCATACACTGTCAGCTAATAACCTTCTCTCTTTCCCTAACCATTTACAAAGCCAGTGGAGCAGTACAGCAGCAGGTTGTCAACCGCAGCTGTGTGCACATTTAGCACTTTTTCGTCTCTACAGAAAAGTGTCTTTTAATGTGTTCCAACAGCATAAAATCAGGAGGAACTGAACTAAAAGTAGGAGGCAGTAAGAATCATTAGTTAGGAAGCCAGCCTGCAGGTTGTGTAAGGTTGTGTAATCTTGGTTAAGCTGTGTTTTTAAAAACACAATGCTTTGCAATCTGTTTTTTCTCTTATAAACTCTCTTATTTGTTGTTTCTGCAGTTCCTACTGCAATGATGCTCTGGGGTGTTGCTGTACTCCTGTAGTAAGTTAAAGTGAAAGGGCGCATACATGGATATATTACACCCCTGCTTCATCCCACTACAATAAGAAACCTAGGAGTGTGAGGGGCTGCTCCCTCACTTTTTATGTTTGTTCAGCTAGTAACGGCTTTTAGCATGTATATCAGACTAAGCAAACAAAAGCACACAGTAGGGGTGATCTGTATATGGCACAGGTTCTCCTTGACTTTTCAGGTTTGAACATTAACTGTGCACAGCCAGGAAGGAGTATGAAAATACAGACAGGAAAAAACTATCACGGAATTATTATGCAAGCTACTTAGCACCTAGAGTAATTGTATTTCAAAGGGACTTTTAAACTACTGCATGAATATAAGTGACAGAATACACCCAGGATGGGAGAAGGGCTTCATATGTATCATCTGGCAATGATGTATAATGGGTATAGTTTTTGTAACAGCTGTTAGGTGCTCTGAAGCTATACTACATTTATGGAATTTTCCATTGAGCTCTAAATATTCAGGTCACATACACAGTTAAATTTCCAGCAGTGGCAGCATAGATAAAAGCACTCCAACCGTATGCCATAATTGTGCTCTATTTAGAGAGTGCAGCAACTCAGGCATTTTCACAGCAGTCATCTTAGATACGGTATACATTCTGCTTTATAAATGCCAATTCATTAGCGCATGTAACACGTAGCATGCTGCTCTTAAAAAAAAGGGACAGTGCTATGTTTCAGTGAGGAATAAGCATGCAGAAAAACCTATTACTTAGAAGAAGGAAAAGAAATATGGAGAGAATTGCCAAGTTCAGTTTCGTCTTTTATATGAAGATCTGTAGCATATCAAAGTCCATTTTGTAAGAGGTTTCAAATAAATGGCAGCAATTTGAGTGTCCATAAAATAATATTAAAAGGAAGCAATTGATTGGAAATTTCCACTTCAGGGTATTGAGTTGCTATAGATGAAATCTGCCACGGAAAGAGTATGTCATGGACAGGACATGGTTTCATAATACAGTGAACAAGCATATGTATTTTAAATTATTTGCAGTGATGATAATCTAACTACAATTCCAGGCTGCAAGAAAGATAGCAACATTATTGTAATGCTCTATGCTAAAGGCTTTTTGCATTCAGCAAGTACTAAGCTAGCAATTCTGATCAAACCCAGACACTAAAAATGAAGGGAAAATCATCTATCACTGCAATGAATTAAAATAAAACACAAAAAAGAAAGCACTGGAGCTAAAAATGATGCTTTAGTTCAGGACTCTGAAGTGGTCAGGAAGGCATGTTCACCTGTTGTACTACCAGTTCTGAGACAGCCAGCATGGCTGTGTGAGATTGGGTATTCATGAAAAGTAGGTCAGTGCAGTCAATCGGATTGAGTTCCCAGTCTTACTATACTTATGAATAAAATATTTAGTACCTTTTTATACAACTATGCTCCATCTTGAACAGCAGATGTATTCCCCTGCTTTAAGTTCTACTATGATTGCAAAATGTCTCCATGACCATTAATGTGGACCACTAAACTCTCTTTTTAAGTCACATTTTTTGTGGACTTTCTTCTGTAAATTCAGTACATATTAAAGGAAGGTGGTGAATTACATTGACCTTACACCTTCTCTGCTCTAGAAGCCTATAGTTAATAGACCTTTGCTCTGCCTTTTGCTCTTGTCTTGTCCTTGGCCCTGTAGTAGCTGCACAATTTGTCCCATCCAGAAGTGTAGTCTTGTCTCACCTAAGAAAACCTCAAGGAGGTGTGTGCAGAAGGTGACACTTGGGATTAAGACCACAGGTGGAACATGCCCCCTAACTTTGGTTATGGAATAATTTTTCTGGAGACAAGAAAGTGATTATTAAACAATATTGATGGCTCTAGCAGGTCTCACAAAGGAGCTTTGCAATGTCACTGCTCCATTGGCCATGTTTTTTCTCTCTTCTGGGAGTTTACAGCCCGTTTGCCACAGCTGGAAGAAGGGAATGCCTGGTTCACATCCCCATGTCCATCTCATACCAGGATACAGATACATGTTCCCTCAAGTCTGCTTGGCTTTTGGCCCAGTCAGCTGGGCAGAGAAATGGGAGCTAATGTGCTGATGTTGCCCTGCTTTGCTTGGTGGGAACCAGGCTGTGTGATGGCTGCAAGCCCTGGGCTGGGTCATGCCAGGACATGGGACTGGCAGATAGGGCCAGGGCTCTCCAAAGCTCCTGGAGGGAAAACATAGCAACTGTGTAGGTTTCTTACCACAGCTCCATGCCTCAGGCTTTTGACTGCCATAGTTCAGGATTCATCTTCCTGTGCACACCTGGCTCATCCTTCTGTCAGGGAAACAGGGCAGAAGCATTATGCAGTATCGGAAAGGGGGCAAAGAATGATTTTCCAGCAGCTGCCAGAACTCCTGCCTCTTTTCTTCTCTGCTCTTGATATGTAGATTTACTGAGTTGTCACACACATTAGAAGATGTTTCTGTTGGGTGATACCTACTTCAAGCATTGCTCTAACTAGAGCCAAGGAAGGGCAGGAGAAAGTGGAAGGCAGAGCACCAGGTCTTCTTTCTGCAATGTAACAATCCCTTACAAAATAATTGCAGCAACTTATTCCTACTTTCAAGACACATACCAGCAAGCCTTGCCATACTAGCAGGATTTTGATTGTTAAAGGGAAGTGTTAGTTTTCTTTCACACTGTGCAGAGCATAAAGTTTTCATGGAAGAGCAGGCAACCTCTGCTGGAAGTCTTCTTCCAGTCACCAACACTCAAAAGACCCCAAACAGGCATGAATTTTCAGGTTTGTTTAACTGGCTCAGGCTGTTACAAGAGTCAAACAAAATCTTCACCTTAGAAAGGATCTGGACAGCAAATGCCATGATAAAATGTCTTTCCACAATTTCTGTATTGCTGGATGTACTAGACTGATAGCCCTGGTTCTTTGCTGTCATGCATTGCTTTGGGCTTATCAGAAATGTTTAACCTGGGTGCCACAAGTGCAGAGAAAAACTGCAGGCATCTAAAGATGCAATCCTAGAATAACAGCAAGACATTTTTATCAGGGTTCATGAAATGCTATATAACAGTGTGGCTTAAACCAAACACAAAAAGTGATTTTTTTTTTTTGCCTACCTATCTAACAGAATTGCAGATGCATTTGAATTTGCCAAGACTTATTTTTTATTTTTAAATTATAAATATGAAACGGGAATTAAAAGCTACAAACAAGGCTTGATCTCCCATCAAAGAGACAAATGTGATGGCCTGAGAAGGCTGCTGATTTAATCAGGGTTGTGTTTCTCTGTTTTTCCTCATTACTTCCTTCTGTGGGCAGTCACTTCTATTTTCAACCATTTGTGCAGCCTGTCTTGCAGTTGAAATGGGCAGAAATAGTTTCTGCAGAATCAGTGAAAGAAGCAAAAAGGCAGCTCTTACTGACCCCTTTGATTTAATTTTACCGCGTTCTTCTGCCCATCGTCTGAAGCATAAAATAAAAACATTTGAAGTGGAGCAGTCTGAATACGCTCTTGCAGCATGTAGGTCACCCATTCAGTTAACCGTCAGGTCCCAATGCATAAGCTTCTGAGTTAATAAACCTTGGGTCTGTGGATCAATTTCAGTATCCAAAGCTAAAGGAAAGAAATTTTCAGCTATTTTTATGTATTTTTTGATATCCTTTTCCCCATCAAAGAAGATTACAGAAAGAGTTCATCATAAAAGAACAGACAAAAATTCAAATAGTGGCTCCTTTTAAGCAGCTGAAAACCCATGTGAAATAACCTTTATGTCCTAAGACAAGCTTCTCTAGTGTTCAAATCCAGTTTAATCTTATTATCAACTCACTTGGCAGAATTAATATACTAAAATGGGCACTTTGCCAAGTTTTTTTATACACTCAGTTTCTGTTATGCCAATTCAATTACAAATTATTACCAGGCTTAATCATATAAAATGAACTAATATAAGCAAAAAACCTGAAGAAGATACGGTGGACTACATTACAGCCTAAAGAGGTAATTTAAAAATCTGAAAAAAAGGGCATTAGACACCTATATTTATGCTGTGATAAATTTAAATCTACATGGCTCATACACAGAAAAGGAAACAACCAAAGTCATCCAAACCTATTGGAAATGAAGATTGCTACATTTTCACACTGAAATACCTAAAGTAAAGGTGCTACATGGAAGTCTTTTACTTCTGATTCGGATACTAAAACTTTGCCAGCTTAGTCTGGAGCACCAAAAGGGTTGCAACTTCCATATTTAGCACCAACCTAAAAATAACTCAGTTATATACTGCTAAATCACTGCTATTCTCAGCACCGTTTCCAATAGAATTGCTTAGGCCGCTCCGGGAGGGGTAACAGTTGTGAACTGTTGTGCTAGTAATGCCTTAATTACCTGAGTTTAGAACAAAGACATAAGTACAGTCTGCACTTACCTGTTGTCCAGGAAAATGTTTACACCAAAAATATTGTTACTGTACATAGGGGTGTGAAGAACACTCTGATTACTTATGTGAGGGCAATAGGATTTCTGTGGACCTTTCAAAATCTAGAATGTGACCATTACAATCAGCTATCTGAAAATGATCAGTAGGCTTCTTCAGGCTGGGACATGGCCATTACGAGTTGAGAACATGAGTTGAGACAAGATTCTCAAAATCGTGATTTGCAAAAGGTGAATAGGGTCTTTTAATACTATAGGAATGCCGAATTCCAGATCTGTTTATCTACACTCAATAAAACTAAAATATACTCCACATGAGCCAAGACTGAGAGACTCATGTTGTAAGAGGATGCAATAAATCACTCCCCTAGGCTATCTGGGGAGACTGCCACCACCAGGACAATGAGAGGTACACATAGATAGTGAACACAGAACATGCCCAGACCCTTGGTACTTGACTTTTTCCCTAGGAAAAATCAACTTGTTTACTTTAACTGATGCAGGAGTTTGTGGTCTTATCCAAGAATGGTTACTGAATTGAAGTTAGGGTCACTTTCATTACATATGAATGTTTAACAGAATGACTCTAGCCAATAACAGTCGCAAGCGAACACTAGTTTCTCTGATCAGTTCTTGGTTCACTCTTTGTTCTAATTAATGCAATGATGTAATTAGCATAACTTCATGAATTTTTTGTGTATGTATTTTGCACACTCACCCCTATTTCTTTCACTGGCCTCACTTGGGTTGCTTGAAACATGTGCACATTCCTTTTAGCAGATTTAACCACTATGTGTCATGAACCACTGGGGAGAAAATTCTGCCTCATATTCTCAATATTTAACAAAAAAAAATTTGAAATAACAATAAAATACACATGTTGCAAAACCAGAAAAGAGCAGGGCTCAGCTAGGGGAAGTTCTGTCTGCAGTCTGGGTAGAGTGAGATCAACAGATCTTCACAGACTGTGCGTGAGTCAGTGCCTGGACAAAAAATTGGCTGTTCTGTTCCACTGGCTTATCTTCTAAATCTGTATTTTGCTTATTTCAAGAAAATTATATGTCTTCCAAAGCTATAAGTTTTTCAGTGTCACAACTTAGAAATACGTTAAATGGTACAATCTTGACCACAAAATGCAAAACATGTTTTCTTCAAATTTGCCTTGATCCTTCAGGATCAGTTGAGGTCTACAAAACAAGCCAGAGCCCACGGCAGAAATCAGTGGCAGAAGGCTCAAGTGCTAAGATTCACTCTTCTGTCTGCAGTTGTTTTTGAATGGTTTGGGCACAACCTTTTGGGCAGGAGCATATACAGCCAGCCACTTATGTATATATACAGCTGCACAGGGAAAGGGCATCTCCTGCTTAGCGGTAATGCTTAAAACTGCCCTGTGTGTGAGTGAGGAGATGCTTGAGTGTTTCCAAGGAGCCAGCCCAGATGGGGCACAGTAGGCACTGCTCAGCAGCTGGCAGCAGCAGCGCAGCCAGAGATGTGGGGTGTCCCTGCATGGCAGTGCCCCCCACCACAGGCTGCAAGGAGTCAGTGCTGTGAGCAGCCCTAGGTGCTGAGAGTCACACAGATGGGATTATGTGGATATGCCTGCCCTGCACTCAATCACCTGGGGCTTGGATGTCCCAGCCCTGAGCATCAATGTGAGGTATGTCAGCTGCTTGGCGTGAAAAGATAAGGAACTGGTGAAAATTCACTAATAAGTGCACAGGGTGGGGAAGTTGGATCTGGCTGAGATTCTTCAGGATGTTTATCAGATTCTATGGCACATAAAAGCAGACAAATAAATTGTGTCCAGATCCAAGCAAGATATGGAAACAAGTCAGCTGCTTTTTAAGCTGGGCTGCATTCACAGGAGCAATTTAGCATCTTTATCTTTGTGCTGCATTTGCAGTGAGTGATGGCGTGTCAGGATCTTTGCTGCTTTGGTAGCAGATTACTCCTTTGCTTGGCCATTGGCCAATTCACTGCCTCTGGTGAATTGACTACAATCCTCTTTCCATATGGACACTTATAAAGGATGGTTTCCAACTATAAAGATGCAAACTTGCTAGTGTGCTTTATCAACCATAAAAGAGAGCTACCTGATAGAAATTATAGCATTCACTGCCACCTTTTTCATTTCTGGCTTTATAAAACACAGTTATCCGCATCATAAAAAGGAGGAAAATATTACCAGTATTATTGCAGCATAAGATTATACTTCTCTTTTTAGTTTTATTTTCAGTTCTCTATGGACAGTTGGGTTCTCTATTAATGCTATGGGTGACTATTTTTTTCACATATCTAAAGCATAGTTACACTGTGAAACTCATTCCAATGAGAATTTACAGAAACCACAAATAAAAATGACTTTTTGATGGCTGAAGGATCATTGGTGCCTGTTAAGTACCTTAATTCAAATGTAAACTCCAGCTAAACATGTTCTCAAACTATTAAAAAGGGAGATGTTCTTGTGACAGAAATATTGTGTAATTGCTTTGCTTTTAATTAGCTTTTCTGAAGTTGACATCTGTGATGCCAATGTGGAGCTTTCTCCTGAATATGCAGAATTTAAAATATAAAACCTCCCTCTCATGTAATAGTTTTACTCTCTCCAAGGTGTAGATCTTGTCATATAAGTCATACTTGCTAGCCATGTTCAGTGTGTGCTTCCAAGTGATGCCAAGTGGGATTTGCTGAAGAGACACCTTCACCCATATCATGCTTTCAAGGGATCATAGTGAGAGGTCTATGGAGACTAGATATGGTTAGCAGCATTCTGAAGTGTGGTGAATGGGTGCTTTTTTCTTATTTGTCCAGGAGAAAGATTGAGTCACGCCAGTTAAGATCACTGCTTTTCAGGAACTGGTGTTTGAGACCATATTGTGCTATGAAGATATACAGAGACCACATTGCCTAACTCTAGAAAAGCATAGTTGGGATTTGAGATCTTGCAGGAGTTAGTAGAAGACAGTGGAAAACAGGCTTCAGTTTCTCTAAACCTGTGCCATATTCTTCCACGGAAAATGAAACTGCAATGACAAAATCCTGGAGAAGAACCCTTCCTGCCCCACCTCTGGATGTCTGAGCGCTCTTCTGCCACTGATACTTTTATAGCATGTGACTTATCAGAGCACTGAATTCCTCAGTAAGCTGGAGCAAGTTATGAAGAGGGCCCCAGGCTAGGTCAGGGCTGGATCACTTGTACTGTAAGGAAATGGTGACCATACACAAGTGGAAAAATCTCCAGAGATAAGTTGTTCTCACCTCAGCCCAGTTTACGTTATGCAGTTTTATTGGTTTAGCCAATGGAGGAAGTCCCTCTACCCACTCTCTCCATTGTCATGCCTGTTTGGACTACTGACTAATGATGACAGAAGCTATTTCTGCTTAGCTGCTTTGCCAGCTATCTGATGGTTATCTGACTGATAGTAAGTTGTGAAAGCCATAAAAAGTTTGGTTCTTTATTAAAAGAAAATGAGTCTTGTAACAGAAAATTACTTTTCAGAAGCAACACTTCCTCCAGAAGGATGGTGCAGTGTTAGACACCTCGTGAGGCTTCACAATAAAGCTGAACACTAGCTCACCTGACAGTGTTATCAGCGTGGAGCATTCTGATTTCACAGCACTGCTGAATCTGGGGTCAGCAATTGCTCTACCTTTGATTCTTACAGGTAAAACCAAGTAAACAAACGAGCAGACAAGATGAGAATTACAGTTTTAATGCTTCTTTTTCTTCTGTCCTTGAACGACAGAGTGTCAACGAGTGATATGGTTCTGCGGCATTGCTGAGGTTCCCTCCTTTCTTTTTCAGGAGAAATAGGACATGTTAATAGCAATAGGTACGCAAAAAAGGAGCTAAGTGAACAGATGTGTAGAGAAAATCACTGGGCAGAAATCTCCCCCTCAGGCTACTTAAACATATTGTATATTAACTCTGCATAAAAGCTCTGTATCCCTTGGCTCTCAGATAGTAATTATGATCAACCTGCAACCAAGCAGCTTAAAAAACTGCTCAGCATCTGCATTTGCTCATAGTTCCCAGATGCAGCCATGAGTCAGTAGAAACAAACCCAGGCTGTGTGACTTTGTGCAGCCTTCTGCTCACAATTAAAATCAAGATGGATGGGAGATACTTATGTGATTCTTTTTTCCCCACAGAGGGAGCCTCTGGAGACCACACATGCACTGCTTCAATAACACTACAGCATGTCAACAGCAGGACAGAAAACTGTGGTTAATAATTGATCCAGGATTACCACCAGTTAGTGCATTGCCATTAAAATAAGGGTGCAGAACTATGTGTAGAATTGTCTGAAAAATATTGGCCAAAAGGCTCTATTTCCATAAAAATATCCCTTTTCCACTCCTTTTCCCCCAAATCACAGAAAAAATCTGTGCTACAAATGTCTACATGTTACCATATTTACTTCCAACACCAAACACTATGACCATAAAGGGAGGGTCATATCAAGCTTAACATAACAATGCCATTAGATTGCACAGGCACCACATCTAAACATATGTGGCATAGGTATGATGCTGGTTTGAATCAGGCTGTGTAGCAGCAGAATGCTGACTGCGCTTGTTTAGTCAGCTTATGTTGCCATGTTTTCTTCTGAGTTTTGGGCTGCAGAAGTTGGGCTGACACTAGCTCCTAGGTTGACACAGTGTCAGCCTAGGAGCTAGGTAGGTAAAAGACAATGTGAGTTAAGGTTTGCATATCAGCAAAGTTGATATAGGGCAAGTGAGATTCTGACCTGTAAATCTCATTCTCTTGTCACACTGGTACAAATGGAAATTTAAATATGTTTTTCCAAATCAGCATCCACAAGAGAAGAATTGGACTCAGAGTGTCCAGGTCTCATCACACTATGCTCTTGGACAAGACTTCAGCAGGCAGCAGAACCAATTTCCAGTGGAAATCAAGTTCAGCATCAACCACCATTGCTCCTTCCTACCTTTTCCTCTCTCCATAGCTCAGCCCTGGGATGAGCTGTCCAAGGACTGAGTGCATTGTACATCTGAGAGCTCCATCACTCACCATGTGCAGCTAAGGTACATTCGCCATCCTGGTGTGTGTGCTTCCCAGTCATGAACTAAATACACTCAGGTTGAGCTGAGCTCAGCTATTACTGAGGACTGGAAAACAACAGAAGTGGTTCAGCTGCTATAGATGTTGCCCTGGGTGTACTGCATGACACTAAGGACATTAGGGAGTAAGACATCTGTAACACACACAGATGAGGGAAAATCAAAGGACATTCAAAAGATCAATGATGAAAGAAGTTTTGCTGCACTGTATTTTTCCAACACAGCACAACTCCAGAGGAAAGTGAGAGTGGGGGTCATGTGCCAGCATGGAGCAATAAAAAAGTGCCAATTTATCTAGGCATGGGCTGGTCACCCTGTGTTGCCCCAATATTCTCTCAAGGACAACAACACAGCAAGAGCATGTGTCAGTGATGAGTACAGGTTTCAAGACACCTTTATCTGTCCCACATCTGCTAGTGACACCAGAGCTACATCACACAGGGACCGCAGTGGTGCTGGCTTGAAGAGTTCCCTCCCTGGCAACACTTGTCTGGATGCTTGCTTGCTACCCCTGGCCACAGTGCGCCATATTTTTAGTTGCATCATTTTCTCACTACCTTGTTCCTTTGGGTTTCTACCAGGACAATTTTCATCGACTAGCTGGATAAACTGACCAACAGCAACAGGTTGTCCACATGCTGATATTGCCAGGGAAGTGGATTTCAGCCAAGACAATTAACTGTTATGGGGGACTTTGGGAAGACAGTGTATGGGTAAAATTAATAGTTCTTGGTACAGATAGCATCAAATGTGCTGCTGAACACGCTGCCTTGCTTTTGTTCAAGCTTGTTCGTGTCAAGTAGCCCAAATAAGACCCAGTATGCAACGCCAAATGAGTCAGCAGGAGTGTCTCCACTGAAAGGCTCTGGTTGCAGGGCCAGTAGGCAGACCTGGGACAACTTTCATTTTGTGGCTTCTGAAAGCTAGTGGAGTGCTGGACAATAAGCTCCAGGCCAGACTGCAAATCTTGCAGGATGCTGTATGCATAGAGTGCATCCCAAGCCTGGCTAATAGCGTGGCATTGCTACTGGCAGCCAAATGGATGAGGAAGGTTTGTTTGTGCTGCAGTCACATATCAACCTGCCTGTAGAGGAACCTTCCTCTAATTCTGCCTGTGCTCCAGATCACAAATGCATCTTTTCTTTCCTGGTGTTTTTGGTGTCAGAGTCAGGAGAAATAGGGCATCTTGGACACTAAATTCTTTGCAGCACTCCAAGGAATACAGTGTTTATAGTATATCTACTCATTAAGTATCCAGCAGCAACCTGTTTTAGTTGAGAGCTTTAGATATTAAACAGCAGCATCCCTAAACAGCTGCCAAAGGGGAAGCTGGTCTCTCAGCTCCTGCAGTGTGTCTGAAGTGAGCTTCAATCTGGTTCACTTTCCTGTTGTCTTCACTGCTTTTGCAGCCTCAGCTGGGCACTGGTGCAATTTCCACCCTAGGAACAGAGAGACCCCCTCTGCAGTCTAGCCTGGAAAATCTAGTCTGGAAATTCAAATGCGTGGGTTGTATAAACTACTGTCCTAATATTACTGCATTGGATAATTACTGCTAATGCACGTCTTCCTACAGCACAGTGACATCTACAGTCCATGTTTAAAATGAGGATAATATTTTACTAGTGTCACTGTTAGGTGCTTTACGGCTGTTCTGCTTAAAAAGAAATGCTGGCATTGCTTGCATTATCTAAGTGCTGTATTGCAGGATGCTGCCAACACAGCATGCCTGAGTTGTGCACCAGCAGGACATGAACCAGCTCCAGCCTAAAAGCTCTCTGACTTGTTATTGTCGTATTGAGCCTGTCTTGTGATTATGTTTCCCATAACAATTACACAATACCTCTGTAGGTCTGACTTAAGCAGGGCCATCTTTTCTATGCGAATGCCTTGATGATCAGCTCCTGTTAATGTCTGTAATGTGTCTCAGGCATTTGGCCATCATTTCCACTCACTGCTCTTCAAACATATTTGCCCTGTAGCACTTACAGGTTGTTGACTGTGGCAGCCCAATTAGACACATTTTCCTGGGGTACTTTATCATTCAAGGAAAATTTTCCTTCCAGGACTCCTGGGACAGGCAACCCCTCTTTGCATATGTTTAAACTTAACTTCCTGTCTAGCTTATTTAGCATTAACTCATCAGGCTGGGCTTTTCCCCAAGTTGTTCTCAGCCATCTGTCATGCTTTTTGTTATATAAATATGTAGTCAGATCAAAATGCCATCTCTGCAAACTTTAGCACATTGATCTGTTTAAAAGATGAATGTGGTTTTGGGTGAAATACCCGGAGCTGGACCAAATCAGACCATAGTCTAAGACACAGACAGTGGCTATGTTGAAACAGCTGGATGTGAGAGATCTTAGAAGACCATTGATATGAATGCACTTTCCAGTTCTGTTCTTAACTCATATCAAATTGAGGACAGGAAAGTCAACATTTTCCTCTCTACCTTCCATAGCTTGGTTTCTCACAGGTCTCCAGTCCTAACAGCAGGGAAATTGTTTCAAGGCTCAGGAATTTCCACAGGCTGCATTTGCTATTTGAGACGCAGACAGTGTCTCCCAAAGGAGGTGCTGAATGAAAACAAGTATGATCATTTATTTTCTTAACCACCAGCTAGACTCATGTTGATACATCAGGATGGACATTGATCATCTGGCCTGGCATTTCTGTCTTTGCCAAAGCTGAAAATATTCCCTGCTGGGTATTTGATCAGGCCTAATTCCAGTAATTGACTAGGCAGAATTTAGGTGCTTTTGCCCAAATTGCATGATGACACTGCTCAGCTGCTGCCTGACTTCTTGGGGTGAGTAATTTCCAAGAGTACCTCACATTTTGTCTGGACAGCCTAGAATAATACCTTTACGCATTTCTGAATCATCTTCCTGAATGGAGTGAACAATCTGATATCTAAATCAAATCTAAGCTCAGTCATGAGCCAGAAAGTAGGCAGACATCTGCCTGTGTTTTTGACATGCTCAGCCCTGCTGTGGTTCTCAAAAAGCATCAAAAGAAGTTACCAAGAAGGGGCTTATTGCTCCCCGAAGTTGTAGATGCCTTCTTTTAAAATGATAATAGAGCCACCTTTGTCATACCATCTAATTAGCCCAGATGCCCACAGAAGATGGAGGGAGACACTTTTGGGCTAACTGAGGTAGCTACCTTAGCTATAAAGCAGTGCACTCAGGGGCATTATGTTCTTTATTTAGTCAGCAAAGAAGTTGCCTTTCAATGGCAATTCACTTGAGACAATATAAACTTCCCTCCTCCTTTCCTCCGTGCTGTGATATCCCAAAGCAAGAATTTCTGCAGCTTACTGTTTAATGTCAGAGTGAGGGGAACCTTCTTGGAGATGTAGACAGTCTTTTCCAGACCTACTCTAGTGAAAGCTTCACTGCCCTTTACAAGACATTGCAAACTCTTTCTTAGCCTCATTAGCCCCCTCCTTTTCTCCAGCTCTTCCCTTTGGTGGAAATGAGACTTTCTGATCCATTTTAAGGCAATTATGGGGTGCTTTCATTTTCTAAGGCATTGCAATGAATCATACTTCTTAAGATCTGAATGTTTCACTGATCTTTCAATGTTAAAATATGTGGTCCTTATGCAATGCTGCCTTGGACATGTTAAATTAATACATGTTTTATTTGCTTTCAGTGCATTGATACATTCCTCTGCTACTTCTGCTTTCAGCTCTTGTTTGTTAGACTCTGATCTCAGGGAGACTTTCAGCAGCCTAATTGTTCCCATCCTCTATTCCATGCCCTCCATGTTGAAATGATGTCTGAAATCTCTTACAAAGCAGATAATTTGTCCTGATTCTTGCATCATATTCCAACATCTCTGTCTTGACTTGCAGAGTTTGTTGTGGAACATCTGCTCTTGCAGACTGTGATTTTGAGATTGAGATTTTTTTCCAATTTTTTTTTTTTTTTTTTTTTTTTTTTTTTTTTGCCTTGGGCCTATTTTTATGTTCTCCTGGATGACAAATAAGAAAATTTGAAGTCTAGGTGGTTTTTTTTTTTGTTTGGAGCCTGAGGATTTTATCATTGCGATTTAGTCCACCCCCAAATGGCAAAGTTGTTTTTTCCATCTTGGAGTATTCCCAAACTGTGGTTTCAATTTCTTTTCATGTTTGAGCTTTAGATACAGAAATGCTTTGTTCTCTTATGGGAGACACAGCTTCTCCGTCTGCCTTCTGCCACCACATTCCCACGCAGTGGGGCCACCTCTTCACTGCTGCCCGCAGCCTCCTGGCGCTGTGTGGTTCTGACATGGGAGCTCTTCCTCACCTCCCACATCCAGTCCCTCCTCCCAGAGTGCCAGGGCTGCTGGTGCTGCTGCAGCATGGCCTACCCGGTTTTTCTGTGCTTTTGCTTCTCTTCTACCTACATATGTTATTTGTGACTGGGCCAGGGCAAATTTGCACACTAATGGACAGCGCTAACAATTTCAATATGCTGTTCTCTTACTTTGAGAAATAAATCACTGAGAAACAATGTAGAATATGTTAAGAAGCTTTCAGAGACTTGATATCTGAGGAGTTTCATTACCTCTTAGAGCATTAAAATAAGATTTTCCCTTGAAATGGGGATTAGGGATTATTATTTTTTTTTCCTTTTCTTCAAAGGGCTTTTGTTTTGCGGTATCACTTGAAGCAGTTATGCCGCTCTGGTCACGTCATAGACCTCACCACTGTGCAACTCTCCTTATCTGCTCAGAAAGGCATTGAGAATACCTCCAGTATGACTAAAGGCAAGTGGAATACTCAGTGTAAAAACTGTATTCAAGAATATTCATAATTTTTTGCAAAGTTTTTCAATAATAATTATAATAACCACAAAATATTGTAAGTGGGAAAAAAGGGAATTTATTCACAAGAACTATTTCCAGAGCTGTGACACTAGACTGCTTCTGCAAGACTGTTATAAAATGCAGTGGTTCTTGAATACTTCCAAGAAATCACCGCATATAATTTTTCTTATTATCTGAGTAACTAAGAATATGGAGGGAGACAGTTTGAGGATGGTCATTCATAAAAATCATTGCAGAAATTTCAAAGTCCTGAGAAGATTCATTGAATGTTACGGCTATCACAATTTGCTTAATTACAAAACATACAGCAATTGAAGGCATGATAAAATGAAGGTTTTCTTTACCTCCTGTAAAGGAGATGAAACATTAAAGCCAGAAAGCCAGAAGCCTCCTTAAGCAGGGTAAACAAGTTGCTGGAATCAAGGAACCCTGAAAATCCTGGAGGCTACACTTATGCCCTCCACATTCATTTTCACGAATGTTTACCAGATCTGGGGTTGGGTGTGATTTGAACCTGGGAGGATAAAATTATAAAGACCTTGGAAACCACAGACCTTTAAAGAGTGTGTGTTTCATCCATATCGTGGAGTTATTAAAAATTTAGTAAAACCATGTGCACCTCCTCCCTGTTGGCCTATCTGTGCAAAACCTCATTGAGATTAGTTTGTGCTATTTGCCTTAGGAGAAAAGCTGTCCTACTAGATATGTCAGGTTTTTATACACTTTAGTTTAAGGATTTGGCAGTGGGAAGTCTTATGCTGTTTCTTGACGCTGCTATAGGAAAGTTAATCTTATCTCCAGTGGTACCAGAATAAAAGCTATTTTTTTTTACAGATTCCCCAGATGAAGCTAGCAGCTTGTGTTCTGGCCATTATTAGTTTGCATCATTCACTATAATTCCCCAAAGAAAAGTAAAAGACAGCAATTAAAATGTCAATTGCAATGTTCTTCCTAAAAATCTGCTCAGAGGCAAGAGTGGCAAAGAAGCAGAGAAAAGGTGAGGATGTGCAAGCTTGAGTTTGAAATCGTGGCTACCTCTGCTGACAGTAGTCACTGATTTTTGAAAATGCAGAATTATATGCAAGAATGTTACAAAGAAGGGCCTTGTTCTTAGGAGTCTTAAGCCTGAAAATTGTCTGACTTTGTGTGTGGCAGGCCAGAGACTGAAGGAGTATAGCTGCTCCTATTCCAAACCTCGTGTAAGGTAAAGAGGACACTACAGAGAAAAAGAAACCTGAGCTAAGAAAGAGTAAATAAAGAAAGGTTGTTCAGATTATTCACGCAGAATGTTAGGGGAAGGTTTTCAAGGTCACCAGATGGTGACACAAACCTTACTAAAGGACTGGATGCACCTTAATCACTTTAGAAGACCTTCTTGGAAAATAACTTTTGAACAGAATGCATACTTTCTTTTTCTTGAAGATAAATATCAACTATATTAACTCGTGCTTTGAAACACTTTGCTTTTAGAACAGTTATAAACTGAACAATAACACTAAATATATGTTCCATCCCTAAATTCAATATGACATGATATTTTAATGTAGTTAAGCTTTGTTTATTTCCTTTGTTGCTCTTCCACATGGAAGAACTAACAAGACAGACGGGGAGAAGATGAACCAAGTAAGACTGACAGAAGAGGTCAGAAGTCTTCAGTTTTATCCAAATGAGATATGATGTACTAATGATGTTCTACAAAATTTTCCATGATAAAAGAGCAGCTGTCATCATGGGTTTTTCACAGAATTTGTTTTACCACTGTTCTAAACTGGGCTCAGAATCAGCAGGTTGGTGTATGTTTGCTTCATCATAGGTTTTCTTTGGTGTATATAGGATTTTGACTTTCCTTTTTTGCTGTCCTATATGTTCGTGAATTTGTCCAATGACTCTCACTGGAACATCTCACTGGAATGCTCACAAACTTGATTGTTTTCTTTGGGGAGCTGTAAAGAATTGAGAACCTGGGCTGTTATCTAACACAGTTTAGTCACCAAGTTTTGTTCTGTAAATGACAATTTACTCTTCGAAGAAGACTATGGATTTTGCATTTGCACAAGCTAATATGAGCAAAGAATTAGTTACTTGGTTCTCTGCAAAAATTATTTAGGACTGCAAAATAGCTTTTACATTCCTGTTTCTGTTCTGATTTCACTATCCCTTTAAAACACATTTCTGTGAGTCATAATTTCTCTTCTAGAGTGAGGGAATATATAAATATTAAGAAATATTCTAATAGCAGAAAATTAATCTGAATTGGTTTTGTCTTCTTAATCTCTGTACTTCTAAAAATCCATTTTGGGTTTTTTTTTCTTTTATAATGGTTCAAAAGATCTCTGAAATCTGAAGTAGGCATCTGAATGGAATAATTTGAACTTCAGAAACAAAACTGTCTATACAATTTCAATAAAGATTTTGGTTCTCTTCTTTTCCTAAATAAGTCTTCAATGGAATAGAAGTATTTGAACAAGTGCTGAGTTTTTAATTTGTTGCATTTCAAAAGTTTCAAAAACACAAGCAGCTTTCTAGCTAGTTCTTAATAAAGGTTAATTGTGCAGTTTGATTTTGGATTTGTTGAAAGCTTGGTGCCCCTGATAGCACAGCACTGCCAGCCTAATCTGCACAGTTATGACAGCTTCCAGGTGATGGTTATCTGCATTCATAAATCATTTTAAATTAAGAAACCAAATTAGCTGTCTCTCATGGCTTTTTAAGGTAAGGTGGGATGTATTGTCACATTACATTTCAGACTTCAATTTTTGTATTGAGAAAAATTCTTAATTGTGAACAAAAACTACATAAGAAACAAGTAATCAAACTTCTTATAAGTCATTGCAATTGCAAGGAAGGAGAAAGTAGAGATTTGGTCAAATATAAAAAGTACTTTTACTAGCAAAAATTACAGTGTGATGAATTTTCTTTCTAAATGAAAGTGGACAATCTGAAAGACAAAAATAGAGAACTATAGGTTTGCTTCTGGGTTCATTTCTCTGTTAAGTTTGGGCATTTAATTGTAATTTCAAGATATCCTGCAAGAAATGCTCAGTAAGAGTTAAGTGGCAGAAGTGCACTTTGTGCTTGGGGGTTCAGTGGTAATTTTAGAGTTGATACATGTATGTTTGGGTACAAGCCCTGGGATTAAAACATGGAAGGTTTGTGGTCATAGGCTTGGGGCAACTATAAGGTCAACCTTAACTACAAGTATAAATACAGCCTGGATGTTCAAAATGAACTTGCTGTTGATGCACATAAATGTATAGTAACAACACCTAACATCCCCAGCTATTTCAATCCAAGAAGAGGCTAAAGATACATAGACACTTATTTTCTTGTTTTCGAAATTCCTAAGGGTCATTTCTAGGTAATGAATATGATGCTTTCTTGTTCTTCAGATCCTGAAATAGATTTTTATTTTTTTTTTTTAATTTGGACCACACAATTTTAAACAATTTGGTCTTCCTAATCCTATGATTTTTACACAACTTTGGCGTCTTCAAAATCTATGCTGAAAATGAATGCCGTCTAGACAAAGATTTTGCCTTCTATATGTGGACTTGATTTTGAGCTAGAACTCTGAAGGTATGATACAAATGGAAAACATCTGTAAAGCCAGAAATGATTTGACAGTCTTGTTAATGCATGATGACTTAGTCATGTATTAAGCCTAATGACTTAGTTTCACATAAGAAATTTCCATGCATGCCCAGTTTTCAGAACCTTAGTTGACACAGGGGTTTCTTCTCAAAGACTCACTGAAAGAGGTTTGATTACTGAGAAAGTTGGGGCTGCTCAGCCTGGAGAAGAGAAGGCTGCGTGAAGACCTCATAGCAGCCTTCCAGTATCTGAAGTGGGCCTATAAGGATGCTGGGGAGGGACTCTTCATTAGGGACTGTAGTGATAGAACAAGGGGTAATGGGTTCAGACTTAAACAAGGGAAATTTAAGGTAGATATAAGGAAGGAGTTCTTTACTGTGTTGGTGGTGAGGCACTGGAATGGGTTGCCCAAGGAAGTTGTGAATGCTCCATCCCTGGTGGTATTCAAGACCAGGTTGGACAGAGCCCTGGGTGGCATGGTTCAGTGTGAGGGGTCCCTGCCCATGGCAGGGGGGTTGGAACTGGATGATCTTAAGGTCCTTTCCAACCCTCTCTGTTCTATGATTTTACAATTCTGCTTAAGACCATTCAGTGCGAATAAAGGTATCAGAATTTAAAATCTGAGTTGGGAAAATAGGGGTGTGGAAGGATAAAACTGTAAAGAACTGTATTTGGCTCAGTAAAAGTGGATAAAGAACAGATTTTTTACTGTTAACTAAAGTTAGAGTTTGAAAGATTGATAAAGAAAATGTTGTTGGAGTCCCTTTTCTTCTTCATTATTTTTCTTCTTCCCTCTTCATTATTTTTGACAGTAAGATTTATATGTTAGCAGATTTAGGTAATTTAGCTGTGACATTTAGATTTTCCATCCAGATTTTAAGAACAAGCACTTTGTGTCAACTATTTGTGAGTGCCTTTCTTCCCCTTCCCTTCCAAACAGCTATTTTTGCACTGGTGTGCCAAAGGGGCAACTAGAAAATAAGAAAAGAAGTCTGAATATTGTAAGAAAGCATGACTCACATTGTCTAAGAATTAGCATTTGAATTTTATTCCTGCTCACTTGGTGAGATTGAGGAGAGTGTCATTAGGGTTAAGCATTATATTTGTCACTCTAATGCAGACATTCCTCAAATCTGAGTAATAAGTCCATCTGTGTCTGCTTGTCTACCCCTGTTTGAGCCCAATTGGAGTGTAAGATGACTCAGGAGCAACACTGGCTTCATAGAATTTGTATGATTTAAATGCAAGGAAATAGATCTTAGTTAATACAGCTGGGCAATAAAGGTGTTTCACTGTCTATAACATAGTTATGAGATCATATAACTACAGGTTGTGCATTGAATGGGTTGACTTGCTGTATCCTTAATTTTTCTGGAAGCATCATCACATAACATTTGCAGAGGGAATGGCTGCAGATGCTCACTGAGAGTCGCTGCTCTGCCATGTTCCTTCATGCACTCCTGAATCAATGACATGAGACCATCTTGGCCCTAGCTTGTCCTCTGTCTGCTTCCCAGTTTGGAGGATGGTAAGGTTGAGGCCCACACAAGAGCTTAGTACTCATGCAGCCTTTGCACTGATCACCACAATGCCAGGGCACTTGGAGTCACTAGAAAGTGAGAATCACGGGCTAACAAAGCTCATTCATCTGTGGTACTAGCCTGCTGGGTCATTGGTTTGAGTTACAGAAACAATGACCTCTGCTGTCTTAATTCCCTCTTAGCCTTAACATATTATTATCAGTGTTAATCAATCTCCTTGTGTCGGAGCACAAGCTCCTTGAATACCAGTTCTTGTATTTGTGCACCTATTTGTGCAATATTCTTTTCTTGCTGAGCAAACCCTTTGTAAAATATTTCACCCTTTTACTCTGCACCCCTTCACTCTGCACAGCTTTGGTTGCCCCATATGTAAAGGTAGACTTTGTGTAAAAAAAAAAAAAAAAGAAAGAAAGAAAAGAAAGAAAAGGCTACAATTTTTGGAAACATCCTTCACACCTTTCATGTTCTATGAATGCTCCTTAGCAGAAGATCTCAAAAGATAACAGCCAGAAAATTTCTCTTGAAGTCTTGATTATTTTAGGTAGCCACCTTTGCAGGTAAGTTTTCAGTTCCTCTCTTTTTGCTTGGCACCCTGGAAGCCTGGGTCTAAACTGGAAATAATTGGCCATGGCAATGTTGGAACTGATGCCAAAGTAACATTATTTTACTGTGTTCCTGAAATGCTGCTGGTTTTGTTTCTCTGTGACCTGCAAAATTTGTCTGTTCCTTTGTGATAGTGGTGGAAGGTCAAAGTTCTTTTTTGGGTCTTTGGTGACCCAAAATCTGAATGCCATGGTGAGACTCCAGAGGTAACATGCTGCTTCCTACCTGTCACCTTCCTTATTGGTTGTACTTTGCCATGTGTGATACTCTGCAAGCCTCAATCATTTACAGGGCACATTTATTGGCTTTTAGAAAGAGCTTTGTTAATGCAAAGCCCTGTGAATAAACGATTTTTGATGTCTCTTTCGTCTTGTTTATTCAGATTGCTGCCCAAGCTGTTTCTGCTGTCAATCGTAGGATCGTTTAGGTTGGAAAAGACCTTCAAGATCATTGAGTAGTAATCTAGTACTGCCAAGTCCACCACTAAACTATGTCTCTAAGTACCATGTCTACACATCTTATAAATGTCTCCATGGATGGTGACTCCAACTCTTCCCCTGTTCCAGTGATTGACAGCCCTTTTGGTGAAGAAATTTTTCCAAATATCAAACATAAACCTCCCCTGGTATAACTTGAGTCCATTTCCTCTTGTCCTATTGCTTTTTAGTTGAGAGAGGAGACCAACACCCACCTCCCTGCAAACTCCTGTCAGGTTGTTGTAGGAAGACATATGTCTCTCCTTAGCCTTCTCCAGGTCGAACAACCCCAGTTCTCTCAGCTGCTACTCATAAGGCTTGTCCTCTAGTTCCTTCACCAGCTTTGATGCTCTTCTTTGGACATGCTCCAGCACCTCAATATCTCTCTTGTAGTGAGGGGCCTAGAACTGAACACGATATTCAAGGCGCAGCTCCACCAGTGCTGAGTACAGGGGGAGAATACTGATGACATAGACTGAAGAAATAAGGTTTAAAAAAAACAGAGTAAAAACTCTTCGATAATCAAATGAAGCAATAAAAAAGTGTTATCCATGTACCAGGAGAAAGTCAGCAAAAAATTAAAGATCGAGATGCGTAAATTGCCAATCCAATATATAAAAATAGGAGAAACAAGACATATCACTCCTGTTTTAGGGATGTTTTTTGTATATTATGTTTCATCTAGAAGTTCAACCTGCTAGAAATTAACGTGTGGCCAAAATGTGCTATGATTCACTACAGAGTGAAGATTATTTCCCTGTTTTCAGTAGTCATCTTTTAAACTTAGCATTTGAGGACAAACTTTTGATTTTGGGGTTGTCTGGTGTTCTGGGTTTTTTTTGGGGGGAAGAGTTGGGGTGGAGTGGGTGGGGTTCGGTAGCTGGGTGCCATGCCCACAGTACCTACTCTTTCTTCTCTTTTATTTGCTGTTTGCATTATGGTGTCTCTGGTGTCGTACTGTAGCACTGTACGAAGCACAAAACTCATTGGGAATACTCATGGTATCTCACTGGCTGAAAGCAAAAAGAAGTGCCTATTCTGTCTGGTTCGAGGTGAATCAGCATTTTCTATATGAAATCAGGTTTGTCTGCTGTAATTTGAAAAGCGTTATAGGAGGTGATGAAAGACTCAAAGCAGACCCTTGTCTGCAAATGATAGCCACATTCCAGCTCTTCTCCCTCAAATCTTTTTCATGTCATATTGTGAGAGGCACCTTGTAAATGTACAAGTGAAGAACAGGGAGAAGAATTGTCATTCTAACCCAAGAAGACACTCCTGTCTTTTTGAAAGATCCAATCACGTAAGCGTTGTGCTGTCATCTGGAACTGTGAACCTGAGCCTAAAATCCCACTGAGGGGGGGGTCACAAAAATTCCAAAATAATGGTGGTGCTTCTTTTGAAATAATAGATCAAACCACTGAAATGGGATGGGAAAAAGTTGATTAATATGTTCTCATTAATATTTACTTAACTCAGATTTTTTTTTCCCCATTAGATTTTGATCCATATCTTCTGGCAAAGACGTATCAGCTTCTTGTTTCCATGGCACTTCTGATCTCATCCCAGATGACACACAAAAGCTTCTACTTCTTGCCTCTCCATGACTGAAATGTAAAACTTTATATTAAAAATCTCTGTCTTGTAATAGCTGCATGGAATGCTGTACCAAACTGTCAGTAGTAAATGCAGAAGTTAACACAGTAGCAAACAAAGTAGTGCGAAGCATTGATGATAGTATGCATTTTAAGTTTAATCAGATTTTTCTCTCATTTTCTGAATGGAGCTTCCTGAATGTCATGGGGGAATGGCCAGGTCTAGAAAGAATCTGCAGGAAAAAAACAGGAAGTGGGCCAACTTCTCTCTCCAAACTAATGCCAACACATTAAACACACTTCCACTATGAGAGAGGCTATTATACACCCTGCAGTTCAAATGACTGAATTCTTTCATTCAAATGGTGCTCTGTATCACTCTAAAATGATTACAAAACTTGGTCACAGCAAGCCTCATCTTTCATAGGTGGATGAATAACCACATTAAACAGGGTTATTTTGTATAGACTTATCTCTTTTCAGCCTTCCTGACTTCTTAAAAATCTTACTATACACTCGATTTAATGTACTTACACTGCTGTATCCAAAATAGTAAAGAATGTTTGTTACAGATAGAATAAAACATATTTTTTCATGGTTGTCTAATACATTTTTTCTAGCTTCCTAATTAAAAAAAAAAAAAATCTTGTTTGTTTATTTATTTATTTATTTATTCTCTTGTAATTCTTAACACAAAGACCTGAAATAAATATTTTATTCCAAGTGGGAAATAACTTTACCATGCCAATGTCAAAACCTATTCACAATTTCCATTATAATAGGAAAGCACATCATGTATTAGCGTGATTGTCTATAGTATCTTGAAGAGTCCCCAAGTCTCAGTTCTGTGTCTGAGGTAGTTTTATCTGGTCTGCTTTAACAATAAACCAGTATAATCAAATATTTTTTGCCATTAGTTGCTTTCATTTGGGCACAGAGCCAGCCTAGAAATTGTGATGTGTTTTTTCAGTCAGAGGTATTTCTGCTAGTCTTGGTGCTGGGGAATGAAGAAAGGCCATAGTGTGTGGCTCTGGGCTGTTCTGTGCTGCAGGTGACAGCTTTTACCAAGACTTGCCAAAAGACAGTTCAGGAACCTGGAGATCTCCTGCTGCAGAACCAGGAGCAATAAACTCCTCGGAGGCTGGATTTGCCAGAGCTCTATGTCTTAGTTTCACAGCAGGGAGTAAGCACTCCAAAGAGATATAATTCAGCAGAGCTAAATCTGGTAGCCCACAAAGGCCTAACTATGACAGGCGCCTGGAAACTGGAGACAGGCAGATTAATTTTGGGATTAGGGTGTCATAAGGTCACAAAATAATTCAGTCTAGAAGTGTCCTCAGGTACTCAATGCAGCATCACCTTTGAGCTCAGGCCAGGTTGCTCAGGGTTTCATCCATTCAGGTCTTAAAACCCTTCAAGGGTGGAGAACACAACTGCTCTGGGCAACCTGGTCCGATTCTGTCCTATTAGGGAGAAGGTTTTCCCTGTATCTGGAAAGAACTTTAAATGGCAGACATACATTTATGTTGTTGACAATGACTGGGATCGATCTATTGGTGGATTCCTCATTTATTTGTACCTTTATGACTGGATATTTTTCTGGGAAACAAGGTTTTTTTCAAAGACAAGTTGTTATTTTCTGTATATCCATCAGTTCTGGCCTTAATTTAACAACTAGGTGAAGAGACATGCTGTCATCTAGTCGAAGGAGCTGAATGAGGTGCTCCAGACAATAGAGGAATTGGTGTATTTTAATTTAAATTTCTAAAACTATAGTAGTGGAATTTACATGAATTGAAACCTCGGTTTGAGGAACTGTTTTGTACCTTTCTACATCTTTTGACCTTCCGTACTTCCGAGACATTCCCATGCCATTTAATAAACAAGTGGCTCAGAAAAGAATATTCTCAGAAGCACATGAATAACCCAATTTGTGTTTGCAAAACCATTAGAAAACCTGTAGCTTTAAAAAACAAAACCAAAAAAAAGCAGCAGATTCTGGTCTTTCATGCGATAATAAAATATTTGGTTTCCCAAAAAAAAGAAGAAAAAAGTGATGCTTCAAAAACTTGGTTTGCTGAGTGCCACACTTCACTGATATATTGGTCTTACAGCTAGTGTTGCATGCTGAGCACCAGAACAGCACCCCATACTAGGGGTCACACAGGGGCACAGAGGTGGTTTTTGGTCTCTTCTGATATTTTCCTTTCCTGCTACTGCCATTCTAACACACAGTAGGGTACATGATCAGGGAAAGGGCCTATTGCTGGGACATATCATTGTTATAATAATGTATTTTAGGCTGTTTTGTACCCCTTGTTACCCTCTGGTTTCTGACAGGTTCTATTTCAAAAGAGGAAAGTCATCAAGGTCAAGTAAATTCAATGTGGATGCTTACTAGACCATTCTGTACCAAGCCTCTAACCAGGAATATAATGACATATGATGGACTGAAATCTCAATGAAAATGTGAAAACTTTGTATGATCTGAACTAGAAATGATTAATCTCTGCTTACATTCTTTTACCTAGGGCTGCACATTTTACTCTGCAGATCCAGACCAACACTGATTATTCATCTTAATCTATTCATCTAATTCAGCTGGCATATGCATTCAAGTCCCAAGGTATAACTGTGTCTGATTCTCCATAAGTGAGGATAGCATCCTGATCTCACTTGTGGGTGCTAGGGAGTTATACTTGCACTTTGTCTGAAGTCCAGATGCTGCCTAATTACACAACACAAAGAGATTCAACTTTAGTGAAAATTTAGGAAAAAGAATCTTGTGTAATGCCTGTACAATTATGAAAAGGCTTTGTCTAGGAAAAAAAAAAAAGGAAGCTTGAATCTGAATCTTATCCAAGGATTGTCTTTGTAGAAGAGCTGAATGAGCCCTTGGGTGGAGATAAAAATACAGATAAAGAGAAAACAAGTAATTGTTCATGGTAGAATGGAGAGATAAGGATCCATTTAGCATGTGCTTGTGTGGGCAGCTACAACCTGGCAGCTGCACTGGTGGTGTTTCCAATACTGGGAGTCTACACAGAAGCTTTGTAGCCCTTCTTCCTGTGGCTGTATTTTATTGCTCTGCTGCCTCTGACGCCGTAATGGCTCCTTCTTACTCCTAGTGCATCAGGTGGTGTGCAGTACCTGCCATATGGTGCATCAACAATGACCACGGGCATAGATTGGTAGCAAAAGTGGACAAAACTGGGAGAACTTTGCTATTTCCTAGCAAGGGTTGGGCTGTAAATTAAGTTCAGTATGAAGCAGGAAAATTACTATTCCAATTAATTTCTTAGTCAGTGGTATCCAAGGATGTTCAAAGTTGACCCCTAGTCATTTTTTGCTGTGCTGCCTGGATTTTTATTGTTCCTTTAATGAAGATCACTGCAGTTATGATTTTCTACTTTTGAAAAAATACTTTTTGTTCTTAAAACTGCAACAAAAAAATCTTCATCTAGTAAAAAAAAAAATCTTTAACATTTTCAGTGGTGTGTTTAGACTTCATTGAAAAACTATGCTATTGGGAAAAATAACATTAACTAGGCACCCCCAAATTTGATCTTTATTTTTAGTAAGTATTGAAAATAATAACTTTGACTAAAATATATCTTGGGGGAGGAAATTACTCAAATTTTGCTTTATGCAGGTAGTTTTTGATAAATATGTTTCCATATGAATTTCTCTTTGGAAGCCCTGTTACAGATGAGTCTACAGATATATAGGTGTGAGTAGAGACAGCTGTGGTTTGGCTTTCCTGTTCTCCAAGGCAGCCAGGCAGCTTTGGCACTGGACCTGCAATAAGCTGCAAGACTGAGTTGAAGGCTGTGACCTTGGACCTTTCTGAGCAGGCTCTTGCTCAGATGCAAAATGCCAGGTATGTTTGCACATGGACAACATAGCACCAAACAAAAAGGTAAAGAACCACTACATTTGTATGAGGATTATGTGATGTGTTGAAGAAGATGTCAGTAACTGCATTTAAAAATGTACTGACAATCAAGAATTTATTTCCACAGGCAGTAGAGTTCCTGTGATCTTTTTTAGAGCATCTATTTTAGCAGCGAAGGTGAGTATTTTGGCAACACAAGCAAATTTACCACCTACTGGTGATCTGCTGGAAGGCTGGAAAAATTTTAAGGAATATTTTTACTATGTCTTTTGTAGTCATATCAGATGGTGATTAGATTTTGAAGATTAACCAATGAGAGTAGTGATGTTGTATTTTAAACAAGCCTGTAAAATTTTTGTGCTTCCTGGTATGGCTTGAACAACTTGGACCTGTGGGAAAAATGTTTTAAATCTTTTTGGCCAGAAGTTAAACACAAAATTGAAGAAGATGAAGTTTGTATCCTTATGGCTGTTAAGTGGAATAATGAAATTTATTTTGAGATCTTGATGCAGTTTCCTGAGTGATAAAATGCCTACAAAGGTTCTTCATGTAAACAGCTTTAGGTGAAGCTGTGGTGCTGTGGGACTCCTTCCAAGCTATTTTGAAATATAAGGAAAAACAAAAATTGAGCATGGAAAAGAACAAGGCATTTATGTTAAAACTCCATCTACCCCAGAAAGTGTTAGGAGAGTTAGAATGTATTTTTTTGCTTCTGGAAAAGATGAAGTGAAAGATAAAAAAAGGCCTCATACAAACCCTATGTGAAGATTCATCTTTATCAGCCAGGCTTATCTGAAAGGAACTTTCCTGTTGTTCTATCAAGCCCAAATTTATCCCATGGCCACCATTTTCTAGTCTCAATGTTATTTATGCATGATATTACCTATAAAGCACAAAGTCCAATGCCCTTTATGGTCACAATAGAATTATTGAAGAGATGAAATATAAAGGATATCACAACAACATGTTTCCGGTCTTGTAATGATGTTGATGTGACAGTGGATGTCCTGAAGTACTACATAGAAATTCTGCAAACATGGCAGTCTTTTGAAGACTTTCTGTGATGCAGCTTTGGATGAAGATTTATCTTTTTTATATAAAGATAGAAACTAAAGATAAACTGCTCTATCAAATCCTATAATGATATTAAATAGATAGTTTGGGGCAGGCAAATGCCCTGTGAAACTTCAGCTGCACCACAGACTAATTTGTATTTGCTTTGGAAGTTTCCAGAATTTAACCTAAGTGATGTGGATTTGAGTTTGTTCTTCTAAGAAAGCATTCATGAGGAATGTATGTACTTTATCTCACTATCTTATCTAATGTCCAGTTAATTCGGGGTCTTTTTACTTCTTGAAAAATAACTAATGAAGGGCAGTGATGAGAAATAGAGAGTTCACTAAATCCCTTCCAAAGAGGTTCAGCCTTTTATGAATACAAGAGGTCCCCTGTGGTTCACCATAGTGGTTATCACTTCTTTAGACAACAAAGATTTAGGAAAGAAGTTACCGTTCATACTGGTTCTGCTCACAGTATTGATGACCTCTCATTTGGCTGCTTTTTAACCATAGATAACAGCTGAGTTCCTTGCTACGGGAGATGAAGATACTAATCCATTAGAAGACTTCTGCCATTTGGAATGATGCTAAGCATTGAATGGAGAAAATAGAAATGGTTTATAATGCAAACTATCCAGGAAGCCTTCGTATTACAGGGCAAAAAAAAAAAAAAAAAAAAAATAGATGAAGAATATTCCTGAAAGAGGGAAATATAATTTAAGTATCCATTCAGTTGGAAAAAAAAGGTTGATGGCATGCAGAAGAATAAATCAGTGGAGAAACAAAAATTGGTAGAGAAGGAATACTGTCATTACTGAGATCCATTCATTGAAAGTGGTGTTTGTATTCATGGACCAACTGACTGTGTGTCAAAAGTCTTCTGTTCATGCTGAGAAGTGAAATAAGGTATGTGACCAGGTGCATCTCTTTGCACAATCCTTGTATCCTAGTTTTCAGAGGAGCCTCCAATGTAGTGGGCAGCTGTCCATCCTCCACTAGCAGCATTTCAACCTGTACACTGAGTTCCAGATGCCTGGACTGGCCACTTGGGCTTGAAGGAGGACTATGTTATGCACCAAGAGCGGGATACTTTATAAATGCGTGCATTTGTAAAAGAGAAAACAGCAGCAGAACGATGCTGGTTGAACATTATGGAGAAATTCCTTTTTTACATTGATACAGCTATCACAGCAGTGAGGTGGCACTTGGAACTCCTGCCAAGACTCTGGCCCCGAGGTCTACAGCAGACAAAGCTGTGTCAAGAATATTTTCATCTGAATACAAACATAGGCTGGGGAAAGGAAGACATATACCCATTTATCTGGTAAGGCACTGAGACCAGGGCCAAGACAAGTCAGAGAATGTCCCCAAAGCTTGGTGGTCTGAGTTGCCAAGGGTTACTCCCATTATCAGGAGCTTACAGGACTATTTCAGCTGATATTTATTTTTCTTGCTCACAGATGTGCATTAAGATCATAATTTTAAGGATTCTGAAAGGGCAAAACTGTGCAGTTTCATTTCTTAGAATTTTTTTATTTAATAAAAATAAGCTTTCTCAAGCCTTATCCACTCAGCTTGTTCTGAGGTGTTATTTGGTTTTCAGAACTGCACTCAGGAAAGTTTTACTGGTACTTGAAATAAGTTGAATAACAGTGGTACTTCTACTGCATCGTAGAGTACTGTTATATGGATTGAACTTAATCAGATTAAATGAGCAAAGGAAAAGTCTGTGGTGCCAGACCACCTCTCATGAACTTTTGTGTATTTGTGCAGCTAATCTCTTAATTGGATTTCTATGAGGAATGTTTGCATATTTAACCAGCTTAGTTTTTTTTCTTCTACATCATGGCCTCTGCTTTCTCCGTACATGTATAGAGCTATGTTGAACACTGTATATAGTTCTGCATTTGGAGAACATGGAGACAAACAAACCCTATGGAAAATAACAATATACAGAACATATCGTGTGACAAACTGTGTTACATTAGTACTCAGGTCATTACTATGTGACAAAGCTGCTTCTGTGAATAGCTGCATTTTTCATTCTTCATTCATTGCACTGGGAAAGAATGACTGAAAATGATACTAGTGGGGCTGGATTCCCTCCAGCCAGCAAGGCCATTGTTTGCAAAACCTTACCAGGCACAGCACAGGGTGGCACTCGACCAAAGCAAGGCACTTGTAGGATTTATGCAAGGATGTGGAATTTTCCACTAACCAAGACAGGTTTGCAGTCCTACAGAGGCATATTTTGGTAGGAGACCATAAAAATAACATCATGATGGGTTGAGTAACATTCAGCTAAGGTTAATGTAATTACCAGGAAAATTCTACTGCTAATTACAGACTGTCATGTCTTTTAAAGCTGTTACAATCACATTGCTTTCAGAAATGCAGCTGAAGCTCAGTTAATGTAGTCAGCTATCTGTGTGTATGCGATGACATGAGTCAGCTTTAGTGCCTCAAAGGTGGGGGACAGGAGCCTGGCAGGGCCTAAGGTGTTTCTGTTACTGAAAAGAAAGGGACAACAGTAAACCAAAGGCCTGAGAACTGGTGCTAAATGAAGAGAGAAAAGATTGCTGCAACCACTGCTTCCACTGGCTGGGGGTGGACAATGGCACTGCCTCCCTCACCTCTGCCCATCACCCATGTACCCACAGCCCACTCAGCTTTCCAGAACTTGGGCTTAGGTAAAATAGGCAGTGGAAGCTGCCTCCAGTAGCCTTCAATACTTGCCTAATTCAATTATTTAGGTACTTATTAAGCACAATAGCGAGCCTAGTTCATAAAAAAAGGCATTTTTTCTGTAGTGTACAACTTATTCTTGATGAATTAAGACTTATATAAACAGGCTAAGCACAAAAAATGCATCACAAGCTAATGCTGTGGCTTACTTCTGAGCATTTTTCTTGCAGTCCAAGTGCTTCAATGCATTTCAAAGAAAGTGCATATCCAGAAACCTATGTACATGTCTTTTGCTTTTCCCTTGATCTTCCAGATGTAAAAAAAAAAACCCCAGAACTAATCACTTCCGACACTAACAACAATATCAACATCAACAATACAGTATTTTATAGTTCTGCTGTTATGAAGACAGCCAGAGAGCAATTTCTAAATGCTGGGTGTAGAAGACGAACAGCAAGCCTGCTCAAACTCCACCCTGCAAAAGGAGGTCTTGATTCAATGTGTGTTTGGTGAAAGCTGAAATAATGGAGATCAGTCCCTAAAAACAGCACTGTACAAAAGCCTGGACAGATGCTGAGACATCGAGGCATTGGGGTTCCTGTGGGAACTTGAAACTAAAGTAAGAGCTGAGGATTAACTGCTGTCTGTGAACTGGTGTCAGGCAGAAAGCCCAAAAGGGACTTGTTCATAGCTATGTTTGGTCCTTGAGTCACTATGTGGTCTCGTTTTGGCTTGAGAGAGCACATTCTCTCTTCACAATTTTCCATACATTTTGGTAGGGTTACGGAGCACTCTTCATTTCCAGCACTTTTTCTGTCACTTACAGATTTTCTGAGTGGAAAACCAACTGTCAGCAATTACACCCTTAGCTGACTTCATTTTAGCAATGGGGGAAATGGCTGGGAGCCCCTGGAAGACTTTATGGTGCTTTCCCCTCTCTTTAGTGGACTTTTTCTAATTGCTTTGGCCCTTCAGACATCCCCAGGAAAGCAGAAGTGGCAGCTTTAATGGAAGCAGCCTGTGAAACCTGTCATCCTTGTCCCCATAGCTGCCCCTGCTCCCAAGGGAAGGAGGAGCAGCGGCCCCTCTGACCCCTCCACGCTATGGCCCTGATCAGAGAAGGCATCTTCCTGGATTTATTGTAAAAAATTCTTTGCAGGATGAAAAGGCCAAGTTAAATGACTCTCCAGCAGATTTGATTAAAAGTAGTTGCTTGTGTATGGTGGAGAGGAAATGAAACATTAAACAGTGGCTTTCCCATTTCAGTTTCCTCACGGTTTCATTGCTCCTATTAGATTTGAAATAAATGTTTGTACATTCATAATTCTATCTGAGGATGAAATCTTATTCTGATTGAATGCTGGGGTGGCTGCTAGAAGATACTTACGCTTATTTTAATGATGAGGCCTCTACACTGGAAAAAGCTTGCTCCTGGAGCACTTGCACTGTGCACACTGGAAAGAGCTTGCCCCTCGAGCACTTTCACACATCTCAGCCCGGTGTTACAGCCCCAGTTCAAGGGCCTTGTGGCAGCCTTCTTCAAACTCCCCTACCCATATCCAGGCGAAGCCGTTATAGCGTTGCCTGACATTCAGCTTGGGCATCTCCAGGCGGGGGAGCTGCAGGTGCGCGGCTGCGGGCAATCAAAGGGGAAATCAAAGGCTGTGTGAAACGCTTGCCCTAGAAATCTGTGATTCCCACAAGATCCGTATTGTCCAGCCTGGAAACATCACAGATTAATTTGAAACATGAAAGTTGAAGTATTCTTTGTTCTCTATCAGCATGCACCACATCAAGCCTCTGTTTATTTGCATGAAGATAGCCTGCATTTTTGACAGTATGCCTCACCAGAGATCTCCGTGATAGGAAGCCTGATGCGTATCACACTGCTAGTTTGCCATCTAGTGGTATACCGAAAAGCTAATTTTACGTCGGATCTCAGAACTTCAATGGAAATTTGCCTCCGGTCAGAAACACAAGTTAATTTTTCTGCTAGTTGATTTTAGTAATCTATTATCAGAAGACATCCCATTACTCTCTGCTCAGTGATCATTAATTCCTAGACTTTGCACTTGGTTCTCCAGGAGCAGAGACTGGCGCAGCTTGTGGACAACTTTTGAACTCCACCAGAGCTGCTGTATAGATTCAGTTGCTGCTCATAACCTTAGGCCTTATTGCTTTCTGTGCTATCCCGGTCTTTTGTGAGGCGTGAGAACAAAGCTATCTATTTTTATACAAGTATAAGAGAATCTCAAAAAGTAGAACCTGAATGGCAATGTCTATATGACAATGGGCCTTCAGTGAGCATGCATGTCAAGGGAGGATCAATGAAACCTCAAGACCCCCTGGCAGATGTTTTTTCAGTCTCTTCCATGAAACTCTGTGATTTTCAGGATTTCACAAACTTTAGGCAGCAGAGGAGGGTCAAGGCAGTTACCCTGCGATGCACTGATCCATTGGTTGCTGGAGGCAATATTGCAGAGGGAAAATACCACTTCCCTATAAAGTCTGGGAGTGTTGCTGAGGGACAGCACATTGCCTCCCCACTGAGCTGCTCTGGGACAGGAACATCGTCCCAGATAAGGTCTTCAACTGATCAGTCTGAAGACGTTAAAAAGTCCAGGGAGGAAGGCAGGGATGGGGCATAACCAACAGTTAGAGTCAGGAAAGTGGTGAAAAAGCATTTCAGGGCATGAACAACACTTATACCTAATGTCCAGGTTTTGTTTCACTCCATCATAAGAGTATAACTAAGAATGTTTTTCTCTTCTATAATAACTCCCATGCCATTTATTCCTTTAAAAATGTTAGGTACATAGACTACTGCTACAGATAGTAATCACTTGGGTACTGTTGACTGGTTGTTGGGAAGAGGCAAACTACTGCTACATGGAGTCCAGAGTCCCAGTGCAGCCAGTCAGTCACTGCCTGAAAATTTTATTGCCAGTTAATTTAAAGTCTCTGGAGTTTCAATAGCTGCTCTGGCAGCATGCTCAGCCACACAGGCCACTAAGGACCTCAAGGAGTTTTGATCAGACAGTCATTTCTGATTTAAATAAAAAAGGAACAAACAAAAAAAAAAAAAAAAGAAAGAATCTTGCTCTGGGAAAATTTGTCTTTGAGAAAAGTCTCAGATGTGAAACTCCATATGGAAAAGAAAACTGGGGAGAATCATAGAATTGCTTGTGCTGGAAAGGACCTTAAGATTATCTAGTTTAAACCCACCTGCTATGAGCAAGGACACCTCTCACTGGACCATGTCGCCAAAGGCTCTGTACAACCTGCTCTTGAACACTGCCAGGGATGGAGCATTTACCACTTCTTTGGGCAACCCATTCCAGTGCCTCACCACCCTCACAGTAA
>JAOEHX010052726.1:0-32714 GCA_025448015.1 Bolborhynchus lineola
TCCAGTGCCTCACCACCCTTACAGTAAAGAATTTCTTCCTCATATCCAATCTAAACTTCCTCTGTTGAAGTTTGAACCCATTACCCCTTGTCGTCTCTCTACAGTCCCTAATGAAGAGTCCCTCCCCAGCACCCCTATAACTCCACTTCAGATACTGGAAGGCTGCTCTGAGGTCTCCACGCAACCTTCTCTTCTCCAGGCTGAAGAGCTCCATCTTTCCCAGCGTATCTTCATACAGAAGGTGCTCCAGTCCATTGATCATCCTCATATTGCCCAAACCCCTGCAGCAGGATGACACACTGATCCAATTGTTACCCTGTGAGTCTTCATATCCACACTGTTGCACGCACCCACCATAGCATCACAGAAGCACAGAATTGTTTGGGTTGGAAGGAACCTTAAAGCTCACCCAGTTCCAACCTCCCGCCATGGGCAGGGGCACCTTTCACTAGAGCAGGTTGCTCCAAGCCCTGTCCAACCTGACCTTAAATACCACAAACCACACTCTCAGTCTTTGCCTCATATGAACAGTTTCCCATGCCAGCGCCTGCCATGTAAGAATTTTACTTTATCAGCTCTCCTATCTTGCTGTTTCATGCAGTTTCTGAAAGCATCTATTGCTACATCTGTGACAACTGCCTTATCTTTTTCCTCTTCACACTTCCCATGTATAGCTGTCTGTATGGACCCTTGTACTGTGCCTGGAGAACGATGAAGAATAACTTCTGCCTGTAGAGCAGGACAACAAAACAAAAAAAAAATGAAACCTACGGATGCTGGAGATATCTCAGTGGCCTGAATAAAGAAGGTTTGTGAGGAGATGTAGAAATTAGCACTAACTCATCAGAACTGGCGCTTGGGATGACCACAGTGAACACATAGTAGTTTATGGGCATCCCAAGATCTCCCTTTAGAAGGAGCTGCAGAGCAAGATGTCCAGACATTTCTCACGGAACCAAGTTGGTTGGAGGCGTATGAGGTCTGATTAAAAGCAGTCATTACAAAATCAAAACACCCATGGGTTTAGTGCGCCACACAGTAGCCTTCCCTAAATTGCCACCAGAGCCATGCAGATCAAGCACAGAATAGCCTCTTTTTAGTTTTGTTTGAAAAGGAGGAATTGCAAGACAGAAATGGAAAAATAGAAAGATGTATCTCCAAAATGCTCAATAAGGCTGGATGCACAATATTGAAATGAATAATTTCCCAGATTAATGACTTTGTACCATGCTACTTATTGCTCCTGAGGTATGAGGGCTTCAGGCATGCGGGATGCCTGAAAGCAGTGGGACTTGAAGGACTAGAGGGACATAGACTACCCTAAGCATTCCCATGGACTGGCATGACTGTCTTTGACCTGTACCACGGTCCCATCAGGCGGGCAGGCAGGTCGCTGCTACAGCTGTGTGCTATGCAGCGAAATGGCACATGAAAGGTAAGGCAGTCAGGACCTCATGGTGGAGCAGAAACCATTACAGTAAGACAGCACAGAGGCACCCACTTTGATATATTGATTCCTGGGAATGTTGTCCCACTGCTTCGTTTATCCTAGATATTTTGTACCTCATTGCAGGCAAGATTTAATTTGAAAATCCAAGCAGCTGGCAGCAGACCTCTCCCTGGCAAGCCCTGTGGAAATCTCCCTCAGGCAGAGCTGGTAGCGATCAGTCTCCTCTAGTTTTGTCATGTATCTTATTTTTGCATTTCTCACTTTAACAGTACTCCATGAGAATGCAAAAGCAAGCTGCACAGACAAAAACTGGGATGTCTGTATGGTAGCAAGAACGGCTATGCTTTTTTAACTGGTTTACGTAGCTGTATTAAATGTCAGTATTAACTTTTGCTTTGGATTTTCACATGTTAAGACATCTCCTCATGTCCAGACAGCAAACCTTGTCTGTGATCTAACCTCCGGCATGCGATGGAAGTGCTGCTCAAACAGCCTGTGACCAGCTGCAGTCCAAAACCCCCAGCTCCTTTGTATTACTGCTTTATTTCTGTTGTCCCCATTGCAGTGCTGGTGCTAAGAAATAGCACAAGAAAGTTTTCCTATACTTGCCTAGTCTAACTCCCCATCTCCATAGAACGGCTCATGAATTCCCACGGTCAGTGTATATGATCTTGTACTTGTCTGACAATTTCATTCACCTCATGCCAACATAATCCAATCAGTTCATATTGCAGAACTAAGGCTTGCAGTATTTTGCTTTTAGTATGCCATCTTTCCATTCTGCCTTCTGGATTTGCCATCACCAAACATTTTAACCAGTCCAAAGTTACTTACTCACTGTAGGACATTTACATAATTCACGGCTTTAAGCAGTGTCCTAAACCCAGGAAAAGTCCCCACCTTGTGTAATTTTTCCTGCTATGCTGCTTTTCTTATCACACACATCTCCTGTACATTTTTAGCTTTATGGGGTTTTTTTCTTCTGCTTTTCTCTATTGATCCTTGGGAAGTTTCCCTCTCTCCCTCTCCCCCTCTTCTCCCACTCTCCCATAACTCCTGCCACTTCTTGGATTTCCATCAACTCATCACGTGGAAATGCATGTGATGCAATTTAAAGAGGTAGCCTACTCTGTCCTTGATTTATTTTATTCCAGTCATCCCATTCCTATCGCATTTGCTTTTTCCAGACAGGCAATTTCTAGATGACACATTCATGGAAATGGCACATATCCAAAAAGCATTGCTGCTCCACGTAACTCAGTATCTGACACGGTGTCAAAAATGTGTTGGTGGCCTTGCATGGGAATTGAGGATTAATACCAGCTGGTCCTAGAGATTGTTGGTTTGAGTCTCCCTAGTTTACATAAACCCATTGCCACACTGACTTTGAAGTCACCTGTGATGATGTGTAAATGGCAGATGACAGCCTGTGTGTCGTTGGTATATTTTTCTGTAAATCCATTAAGAAATTCATTTAATACTTCAAGAATTGCACCATACCCTTGGATCCTACTGTTGTAGTCTAGCCCTCACCTTGACTGATCTCTTACTTTTTAGTCCTCTGGGGAAAGCCTATTTATTCTGATACTGGATCACAAGCACTTTAGCTTAACAATATAGCATCCTGTCACTTCTCAGTTACCTGCTCCAGCAGCTTTTCTTCTATCTCTCCAGTTAGTGCAGGACAGTTTCATTTTCCCTCGAAAAATGTGAGATGCTTAGGACAGATTTCTGGGTTAAACATGAGGATGTGGTGGGTAGGCATATTGTTCCTGAGCAGCTGGTACCATGTAAATACTTGAGAAGCATCACAGAGAAATTCCCGTTTTTAACTGCAGATTAGGTGTAGAGTGAACATCTAATAGTAGTTTTGCTACTAAGGATAAGCTGTGATTAAAACTACTTAAAGATTTTGACAACAGTAGAAAGCTCTTTTTTGACCAGCTCTAGCACTGAACAAGAGAAAAAGAGGGAAATATTCTGGAAAGAAGCAAGAAAAAGAAGTATTTTTTCCACTTCCCGTTACTGAGAATCTCTTATCCAGGAACATTAAATGATTTTTATAAGAACCTTATATTTTTCATAGTGCCCTGAAAAGCAGCTTTTGCTCTGGGCAAAAGACCAAACATGCAAAGTAGATCTGGTCAAAGCTTAGAATTTCAATTGGCCTGAAACATTGACACTGTAGAATTTGTTTAACTCATATTCAGGGTAAATTGGCCATTTTCCTCCTACAAGGAATATTTAACAGAAATTCTCCTGCTCCAGCAAACACTGTTTCCAAAATTCCTCCTGATACCGGAGGCTACTGACTGAAATGTCTGTTGTTTTGTCAGTCTTGCAGCTTCTACAAACAGCTTTTTCTGTGTGCTGGACCCAGAAATATGAAGAGAGTCCCAGGTTTTTCAGTTGAGTGGCTCTGGCTTTGAGATCCCCAGTTTTTAGAAGTTATGAAATTATCTTGGCTCCACGACAGCTCAAGGCTTCTAAATTTTCTGCAATGTGCTCATTTTGAAAAACAGACATTTGCAATCATCGAACCATAACATACCAACCATCTGCAGCATGTGATTCAAGGAACTTGCAACAGACCACAGAAAGCCAGACATCTCCTTTGATTTCTGCTTGCATTTCAATTCTGAACAATCCTACCTGTACCCTAGGGGTTCCCATCCTCTTTGCTCCTGCCCAAATAAACCTTTCTTCCTGCTAAAATAACCTGCTAATACCCTGCTAAAAGACAATCATCTCAATAACAGTACACTATCTAATGAAAATTAAAAATTATTTCACAACCATCACATTTTGTATTTTCAAAATGCCATAGAGATATTGTGTCTTGTGCCCAGGAAGTTAAATCAGCAAAACATCATGGAGGTTAGCATAAATATTCCACTGTACACTGTCTCCTAAATAACTAATTCATACAAAAATCCAGTGTAAGAAAAAGGAGAGTGTCTTGCGACTTGCCTAAATCCATTCAGCACGCTTGCCTAATAAGTTATGATCCCTGAGGCATTCAAATACAAACAGCACATCAGAACTCCAGAATTCACTGCTCTGGTTTTGGGATTCACCCTTCTAGGTTCGGGTTCAAAACACAGCTTCTAAAGCAACTTTCCTTCCAAAAGGGGAAAATTTTGTCCTTGTAGGATTTTCAGGGTTCTTGACAGGAGTTGATTGATGCACTGTTTGCATCTCACACTCAGAATCAATGTTACAAAATGGAAGAGTTGTATTCTGAAATTTCACAAGTGTCAGCTCTCAAATTAGAGAGAAGGAGGAGCTGCAATTTGACCCTTTCACTTTCAGTATCTGATCTGATAATTTTACAAAATTATGTTCCCATTTTCCTGGTTTACATGATCACTAACCCATACGAAATAGTTTTCAAATGATGAGCTACTGAAAGCACAAGGTAGCCTTCTCATCACATTCACAAAATGTTTTATCCATGGAGGTTTTCATGTTCTTTTCTATTTAATCTTTTATTTTTAATTGGAATCTTTAGATAGGTAGGTAGGTAGGTAGGTAGGTAGGTTGATAGATAGATAGATAGATAGATAGATAGATAGATAGATAGATAGATAGATAGATTAGATGGATGGATGGATAGATATAGGTCTTTTCTTAAATGATGGGAGATAAGCAGTATAACCCACTCACTTCCAGTCCACAGCTGGAATAGCATGTACTCTGTTAGGTTCTGTTCATTACTCAGATACAGTTTCACTAGCAAAAACTTACCAAGAAAGTCAATGATGTTAAATACTTTGCACTCATTTCTCTCCATCATGACACACAAATGTACAAACTGGTATGTGCATTTCAGTTACTTTTTTTATATACCTGAAAGTTCCAATGAAACTGCACAAAGCTTTGTTTCAATAAGCATCTTTACCAGTGATATACAAACAGCAGAGCCTGGCTGCCTCCACACACATGGGCTTTTTTTAGAGAAGGTCTGTGAGGTTCACCGATCGCCCAAAGGGAGGTTTCAAACCTGAGTACTGCACATGGGAGAAAGGATCCAAACTTGCTCCCACACCCATGGAAGATTAATGGCACATTTCCCATTGACTTCAGTGACATTGGATTGGACACACACTAATAGCAACACTGTCCATGTTCCAAAAAGCCTTTTCAAGTGACTATGGCATCACAAACCATGTAGACTCAAAGAAGAGCTTCTGTTCTCATCGAAAGCCATTAGGAGTTAAGCATTCCCAAGACAGGCTTAAAACAGAAATGTAAGTACACAGGTTGGAGCAGAGCAGGGGTAGAAGCACTGAGAACACTATTTTTGAAAAATATTTTGATTTCAAGGTTTTAATGTCATCAGAGGATAAGAAGAAACATGAAAATTGGCAATCTGGGGAGAAAGTATAATCTCTAGATTCCCATTAAATTGAAAACAGATGTACAAATCTATCTTTGAACTAATAAATTAATTACCATCTAACAGTACAATACTAGTTTTATCATTTATGCCAAGTGCAATTAACACCAAATAGGGATGGATCCAGTAAAACGGCTTAAATAATAAGGCACCATTCTCCTTAACAATAAGTCCCATAACATATACAAACAGCAAATTAAAAAGCCCTAATAGTAATCCTTCTATTGGCTTTTACACGTTATCATTACTCATTGATTGCCATCATACATGTTTAATTATGAAGACAATGATCTGACCAAAGCATTTAGCATCTGTAATCGTGCAGGCTTTTAACAATGCATTCTGGCGGTCCTTGTCATCTGGTCTGAAAAATTATCAAATAACTAAGAGCTACCCACAGAGAACACTATCATTCCTGTGGCAGAAGCACTCGGCGCCTGTTGAAGTTCTCTCACAATGCGTCTCTCCAGCTCAGAGTTACACGCTCCTTGGAACTACTTGCTTGCTATAATAGTGAGAAATGCGGCTTTCATTCCCACTACTTCTTTCTGCTTGTCATTTCATTGGTTGAAACTCAGATTAATATAGCTAATACTGGACTCTCGCCATAAGGTCTTTTTTGGTTGGTTTGTTTAAAAAGACTTAATTGGCTCAGTCAGGTATGAATTACAGGCTCAACACAAAACCCCTTGAATTTAAGTGGACAGACTTTGCGTGCCTTACATAGATTAAGTCTTCTACTAGTAAGGGAATAAAATCAAGCCTTTTCATATCGACTTTAATTTAAATTTCTACAGAGGTGTGTATCGTAGTAGCCTTACCTAGAAGCTCAGCAAGTTTTACAGTCTTTGCTAAGGAGCAGTAAAAATTGCCTTCACTTTGATTTTCTCCTTTTTCCCTTCAGATGTTTCAGAAGACCTCTGGAAGGAGACTTAGAGAAGGAACAAAACGAATGGTCCATATGCTTGTCACCAAGCATGTAATCAGTCCATTAGCTCTGCAAAGCTTGAGATCTCATGCTCAATTCTGCTGCATTTTTCTGCTTAAATGTGATGTAGAAAGTTTATACCTGGCACATGATGAAAGCCCATATTTCTGAGAATGCTATAGGCATAGCAGGGAAGAGTCAATTTGATTTTACAAAATCAAATTAGAAAACTCAGCAAAACAAACAACCAACCAGAAAACCTCAAGCCATTTTTGTCCCTGCAAACACCTTTGCATGTGGAGACATGACTGCAAGCAGGTTAATAGCACCCTACACATCAAAGGACTGCTTGGTATAGCCAACATAAGAATCCATCTCATCTTTGCCTGTCTTCCCTGTAAAACTTCAGCTGTCCAAGACAGAATGAAGCCATGGAGAAAGAAAAGGAATGAGACTTCTCGGCATAGACAACTATGGAGTGGAAGAAGCAATGAAATGTCAAAGTTCAGGAAACAGAGACCTGTGGTATGGAAACGGAGCAAGAAGAACACAGGGGGCTGTGCTTCTGTGGCAGAGGAATTGATGGGAAGTTTCAAGAAGACCCCCAAAGAAAAAGGGAGGATAAGGTTACAAGGCCTGTGTGGTGCTTGCAGCCAGTTCAGCCAACAGAATTAAAAGGGAGGTTATCTGCAAAATTAATTTCTTTTTTAGACTTAAGTACTTCACAGCAAGGGTTATTTTTCTTCACACTTCGCTCAGCACAATGAAGACAAATGTCTTTGTGCCTCTGTGTGATGTAAAGTACAAGGACTGTACCTAAATAAGAGTACCCAGGGCAAACAAGGTGCCTGAATACATTGGGAAAAAAAAATCCTATCGTCAATATATTTTTTCCTTCTCAGTGCTTAATGTCCAGGGTATTTAAGGCTTGAGTTTTACATTGACTTTAGGACTGATGACAGGCTTGGAGCTAAACACACGTTTAGATGCTTTGGCACAGCAGAGAAAATAAAACCAGCACAGCAGAGGATTAAATCTCAACTATAGTTACCACAGCCTTCGCATTGCTTTATTGCTAATTTTTGCACATATATCTGTGATCAGCTACAGGGCTCTGACATATGGTATGTGCACCTGCTAAGTTAGCCAGGACTATTGCCTCAGACAACAACGGACACTTACAGCAGGATCTGCCAGGGTATAAATAAGAGATTATAATGTTCCTCATGCTGTAGAGCTTTGCATTCCCCAAACAAACACAGCACCATGGCACTGTAATAATCTCAGATAAACAGCTCAAAATGTTTTGTAAGCGTGCTACAGAAGAGATTCATCACTCTCCCTTGGTTAACCAAATTTATGATTAATTATCCAAGATTTCAAGTGATAAAGCATGTTATCAGGGGTTTGGAGCTCATTCGCATGATTTGGGGTGGAATACTAACAGACTACTTATCCACCCACACTCACATTTTCATCTATAAAATTCTGCATATCACACACGAAACTGGCAACCACATCTGCGAGAGGGAACCATAAAGTTCAACAAGTCTTTATTACCGAGCTCAGCAATAGCATTCATGCTGTTCCTTTAGCAACAAAATCCCTAACCTGTACAGTCTGCATTTCCCATTTATGTTCACCCACTATCCAATTAACGGCCCATTAAGCTGCTCACCTGCAGAGCCTTTTATTCCCATGCCTCTGCAGCATGGCTTTAATCCCTCTGCTACATACACCTTATGGCGGGATTTAGGTGGTTTGTAGCTCTTGATGCTTTTTCAAATCCAAACATATTGCCTTTCCAGTGTGTTTTCCAGCATCTTTAAAGAGGTTACTCTTTACCAGACCCTTTGGGGCCTACCTGTACACTACATTCTCTAGATCACAACTGCAGTCAGGCTTTCAAAACAACCCTTTATATACAACATCAGGTAGACCTATTCACCATGTTTATTCTTCTGTGTTTCAATAGACTTACTTTGGCATTGACCTCTTCTGTCAGATTAAAAACAGTGCAACTGCAGCATTACAACTGCCCCCATGATGACTTTCTAATAGAGCTTCTAAGGACAAAGAATCTCTAGCTCAAAGCTGAGAGACTTCTTGGCATTTAGTATCCCATCTCTAAATCTGCTCCCCAAAAGTAGGTTCTGGATTATATCTGCAACTACAAAGTAGAGATTATTGTAGAAATTCCGAGAATTATAGAGTGGTTTGGGTTGGAAGGAACCTCAAAGCTCACCCAATTCCTACCCACTACCATGGGCAGGGACACCCTCCACTAGATCAGGTTGTTCAATTTGCAGAAAAAAATCACAAATAAACTATTTCAGTCACAAGCCTCAGGAAGACAGCTTCTAAGATTTAAATACAATTAAATCCAAACCTCAAAATCTCATCCTTTATTTGGATTTCAATCCCTCTTTTTTGTGTGTTCTGCATATCCATATCATTTTATATTGTCACATGTGATTCTATATCCTCCTTCACAACAAAAATAATCAAATATTCTCATTTTATGTGTTTCTATTTATTTTTGTAAGGGTAGTGAATGTGTGCCTAACACTCTTGAAGTAATTAGCACAGTATCGTTTCTTCTTTAGTGTTATTTCCACAAACTCCTGTACACTCTGAGGGCCTTTTTACAAATTGGATTTTTTACTTCTCTACTAAATTACTCCCCATGCATACACCTGAGTACACAAAATATATAAATCTAGTGACATATTTCAAACTCAGGCTTTTGAAACACTCTTCTCCTAGTGCTGCTAGCAATTTTTGTCCATGGAAGACTGGAAGACTCTCCGGAGCATATTAGCATCAACATCTGCCAGAGAAACTGTGCAGTATTAGTCAAGGCTTCTTTAATAATGCAAGAAAGGTCAGCATATATCAAGTTGAATATGGAAGAATTATGAACATTTTTCTCTGTGCAGATTTCATAGGTATTCTTTGGGGTTTTTCCCTGATTCATTTCAAGTTAACAATAGGGTGGTTTTTTTTCATTTTCAGGGTATGTCAGGAAAAAATGAAAAGAAAAAAAGACTCTCATCGAATGAGAGTAAACATGTATGTGTATACATTGGTGCTTACATGCATTAGAAACAGTGCAAAGATCAGGTAGGTATCACACCCCTTACACAAAATGTAGTCAGTTTGTAATAATTCAATTAGAAATCGCATTGTAATTCCAGGTGGGAAAGGTGGAAGCCAGGGCTAAAAGCTGCTTAAGCCAATGCCTCTCCAGGCTGTTAAATAAAAGGAGCCAAATCCCATATTTTGTTCTTTTCATGCCACCAGAATTAATGTTGCTTTAAAAGAGGTTTTTCCTGGAACAACTCAGGATGTGATCACATAACAGGGCCTTGACCTTTTGGCTACCTAATGCTTTTGTGATCAATAGCACAGAAATTAATGTGTTTATCATATCAGAGCATTTTAAATTTTTCCTACAAGCCATCACTAATTGCCTCAGATGCCCATGATGTTGCATTTCCAAGTGTTGCTCCAGTGCTTGCAAAATTCTGCACAGGAGCAAGTTGAATTAGGCAGTCTGAAAAATCAAACCCAACTAATTTCGTCTATTCTCCCCAGGTCATTAATCTTCATGGAACAAATTACCACCAGCAGCTCAGCAGTGTGGCACTGATGGACTGGGGAGACAGCAAAGCTGCTCTGCCATAACCGAGAGCAGTATTCGCCTCGTATCCTTTGCACCATCATCCCTGAAATTTCTTCTCATTTCCTTTGGCTTTTTGGTGTCAGTTATTAGAATTTATAATTTTTCATTGGCCTTTTCTTAGAATTATCCATTCAAGCTCACATTGAACCTTCCTCTTCTGCCAACTATGTGGCCACTTTGTTGTTTTTTGACGAAGCAATTTTACAAGTTTAAAACTCTATTTGTTTGTGTTCTTCTATTCTGTAAGATTCCATTCCATATCAGAATAGCAGAACTGTTCTGACAATGTTTACCACCATAGAAATCATGCAGGATTTTGGTGTGATGTTAGAAGCGTTATGTTAGCATTAAACTAAAAGACTGTTAGCTGAATTCGGGGGGCTTTGTCATGGTGAAACTGTGAGCTCTCATCACAAATGTAACAGTGATGCAGAAAGATGAGTTCCAACTTGATAAAAACAGGCATTTAAAATCTAATTAGAAACACAATACTAAAAAGTCCACTTAATATTCCCAGACAAAAATCATGCTCTTTGCAGTGGCGTGTGCCATATGCACAAATTACCTTCAGGTCACATTTGATTTTGTCTGAAAGCTTAAGGGTAAAAATACACAAGGCTTTTTCTTTAACCTATAGCAGTACAGCCAAAGGCACTGATGAGGTCACAACAGTACATAATAAATGATCAGTAAAGAAAATGGTGCCGTATGTTGCTTTTCCCTTGCTGTACTTAGTTCTCTGGAAAATGGTCAACAACAGTTGTAGCTAAATCGCATCATATTTTTCTGTTATCAAATGGGGTTAAAAAGTCATGTAAATAAATATACATGAACTAAACAGAAACAGCTGGAAAGTTCCCAGGAGAGACCTCTAACAACCTCCAAGTTGGACATACCATGCTAGATCAAGGGATCATTATTAAGATTAAAGGCTTACACTGAACCTGCTGTGAAATTCAATCTGCTGAATTTTAAATGTTGATGGCACAAAACAGAAAGTACTGAACTGTGGGATTTATTCATTCTTAAAAAGAAAGGTGACGAAAGGGAGGCTACATTTCCTACATTCCCAATGCTCATGGTGCTATTCACTGAGACAAAGAATTCTGTAGCTTCCTCCCATGAAAATCAAACATTTCAAGTAAACTCTTTCTTGTATTGATTTTCTGGGGGGAAAAAAAATATCAGCATCGTTAGTGCTTTTGCTTTGTTTTCAAAGGCCTTAGACCAATTTCATTTTAGAGAAAAACTACAGCAGGGATAGGAGCTAAATCTAAATTCCTAAAAGCAGGCACTTTTTTACCTTTCTGGTTTGACCTATGCCATTCCAATTGCATTTGATGGGATTATGCTGCTGTGCTTAACAAATAAGATGACAGCTGCCTGAGTCTGCAAGTGCTACTCAGTGTCTAACCATCCTCACAGGATACCTGCTCCCTGAATTGTGTTTCTAAACTAAGTCAGAGAAATGTTCTACAAATCTTCTGCAAGAGAGGCTCCGCATCTCTCCCCGAGGCTGTGCAACAGTGTGTTTACACTGCAGCCCATTTCGCTGCACAGATTCCCACCCTCTGAATCACACTTGGCACTTCGAATCTAAGATCTGCTACCAGCCAAAAAGTCCAAATGTTTAAAATCTCAGAAATCTCTCTTGAATGTTTTGCAGCTCCCTCCTTTTGAAAGTCAATCTCCTATCCCCAAAGATTACAGCGTGACAGTAATTAGTTACACTCGTTGAGAGGTTTACACGGGAAGATTTCCCTCCATAGACAGTCCGTGAGGAATTTATGTACATTTAGAAAAATATTTAGACTTCTGTGACGGCTTTGCCATCTGTATTCATTGGCAATGGTACTCCTCAGGCAAAGACCTATGCTGACAATATAAATCAGGTCACAGTGACACTGTCCTCTGGAAATGCCGGAAAGCCCTCAAAACAGCTGAAGAAAAGAGTATTCTGTAACCAGGTAGGAGTACCCCATCATATTGGTCTGTATGTTCAGATTATGACAGAACACCTGAGCCAGCACAGAGCCACATTGCGTGGTCCTGTGTCTAGCACTTGGGTTGGCATAGTCAGACCTTTGTCCACTGGAAAACTGAAAGATTTTGCTTAAGCATTACAAAATTGTTTCACATGGCAAAACTCAACTGTTGAAACACAACAAATAATTTTGTCTCCAAGAAGATGATTAGAAAATGTGACAAGACCTCTTCTGTGAGAAGACACTTGCTTTCTGCTTCAGCCAGTTCCCACATCAAGGCCCATTGACAATATTTTGGAAGCCAGTCAAAACAGACTCACATTTCGGAAGGCTTGAGCCAAAGAGTTTGCATTATCATCTGGCGTACGGCATCATATTTCAATTGGCTTTAAAGCTGCTGTATCAACAGGTCCCTCTGATTGGCCGGATACCTGTGTGCCAAAAACCTGGGAGCTTTAGGAAAATCTGTCACAGTCTTGAAACAGGTACAAGCTGAGGAAGGGATCTATTTATAAATCAGGTCACGGGGGTTCAAGCTTCTAGCAAAGGCAGAAGTTTAGTAAAAGGCAGCATGGGGAAAGCAGAACTTCTGTCAGCTATGGAGAACAAGATTTTCTTTAGTTCTGCAGCTTTTAAAAATGCATCCGTTTCTGCTCCTGTGCTGTGCAAACTCCGAAGTTTTTCTATCTTCCTTTAATCTCACAACAATTTTAAGCATGGCACGTGCTCCGGGGACTTGGAAGAAGCCTGTTCACCAGGTGAGGTTCCCTACAGGGATCCCTCAGTTCTACCTGTCTGTAATACATTCTTGGAAGCTAAACCATTACAAAGGGACTGCAAAACACCTTTGTGAGGTGATTTGTGAAAATTGTTTCAGTGACTAAACAAATCTTTCCTTACCCTTGATAGACAGTCTCATTAAGTTTTCATAAAAGATCTGCATCATTAAAATCCCTGTTCTCTCCTGAGGAATGGAGGTCCAGGCATCCTGGGTGATGCTGCAGTGCCCATTCCAGGAAACTTGCAGTATAGATGCTATTTTTGAAAAGAACACTTAGCAATGGAGCAGGTGACCTGTTTTTGCTGGATGAAGTCCACTCTAACCAACAGGAGAGAGGGAAACAACCATCTACCTGTGGCTGGAAAGGAGCCTTAGTTAAACTAGCAGTCCACCCTGCCTTTCTAGCATGTCTTCCTTACAAAGATATTTTCAGAAAACAAGAAAAAAGTCCAGCAAGAGTTGCTTCAATGAGGTCTTAGAGTTGGTGACTTCTTTTATAATCAAAGTGTAGTGTGTGGAAATAAAAAGGTAAGAAACCAAATGTACAAAACCATTCATTACCGGTTGTTCCGACTACGCTCTTCCCTGACTCCTTCCTATAAAACATCAATGCTATTATCCACCTGCTAGATAAATAGGCAAGGTATTTAAAAGTGACCTGCCAAAGAAACTTTTAACTCCTGAGCACATCATCACAGCAGACACAAGATGTTCCCTGATGAGTACAGATTACTCTAGGAATGGTAGGTCTCTGTGGCAGGCAAAGAGCAATACACTTTACCCTGCATACACCAGTGAATTTCACTTTGCATGATAACGAGCCTTTTATGTTCGGAAGTAGTTAACAAAGTAGCTCTGTAGGAGGCCCACTTTGTTGAAGGAGACAGATCTATACATTAAAGCAAACAAAATGGTAGCATTTCTGCCTTAGCCTGAAGCTCTCTCTTTGCACTCCTGAGCTTTATGGGAAGCACTGGAATTAAAAGTTGTCACTATATCTAGAAATGAGATCCAAAAAAAAGGAAGTTAATTTTTGAAGTCAGTGTCAAGGTGGAAATAAGGCAGTGAGTAGAAATGGGCTTGCTGTTAAGTATCATAGAACAAAATTTGGAAACCTCTGGAAGCTATCTAAAAGACGTAACATCGCAAGCGACACTGAGCTGGAAGTCATCCCAGAGGCAGTGGCAGCTTGTACCTGGATGCATCGTTCCTTGGCAGCCCCTGTGAGCCTTAAGCAGGTGATGGCTGCTGGCTTCCCCCCCTACCTGCAGGAAAATGCTCTATTTGATTCACTGTCTTCAACAGACACAAACTTCTCATGCTTATGGCTTGCCTCTCAACTGAAAATTAATCTGGTGAAACTGTGACCTGGATGCAACTCACTCACCCTACATTACTTAAAATTAATTGGTGTGGATAAGAAATTCTGCGAAATACTCAGGAAACATTGGGGATCCTTATTCATATAAGCAGTTTTTGGTACCCCTCCTCTTTCGGAAGCAGCTTTATTGATAACTTACAGTAATTTAACAAAACTTCAGTATTATTAAGGATGTGAGGAAGAGCCCCACAAGAAGAGTCCTATTGCAGGGAGCGCAGTAAAGGAAGAGGCCTGAGGAAAAAGGAAAATCATTCTATGAATGAAGAATTGGGACTATAAGAACTGTAAAGCACAGAAGCTTGGCACAGTAAAATCAGAGAACATTTCTACTTTCAAAATGGGAAGTTATTACAACCTGCAATCAGAAAGAAGATGAAAGCTGCACCAATGAAGTGCCAAACTAACACTTGAGAAACTGTAGGACTAAGTGCCTATTAAAAAGGCAGAAATCAGACAGAGAAACATGCAAGGGACAAGGTTAAGTATCATCAAAGAGAAGGATTGAAAGAAGGTCAATAACTGCTTGGACAGGAAAGGAAGATGAATAGAAAATTGTTCTGGACCAGCTCAGACCCCTGCTTGGTAGGAAGGTATTGATGGGATTTGAAGTGACCAAGAAAAATGTGAAAGATGCGTCCTCCTTTCTCTCACAAAGTGAATCAGAGAAAAAAGGAAACACAAAGAGATGGGAAAGAAAGAAAAGCCAAAGTCAGGGAAACCTCCTTGAAAGTTCCTGGAATTTGCTTAAGACAAAGGATAAGCTTTAGATCAGTTTAACCATCATTTCAGAAAAAGGCTCTACATATTTACATAACACAATCATAGTATAATGACTGGAAATGGAAGAGATCCTCCAGTGTGTTTTAAACATATAGAATCAGATTTTACTTTTGACAGAGACATAACTCATTTGAACAGCTTTGAAAAATCCCCAGTAGGTTATCCTGCTTGCCCAGACAAGATCCAGACCACCGGGTATCACAAACACTGCAATAATCTCATCAAGAAAACCAAAGAAAAGACTACACTTTAAAAAACTCTTTATGAAAAGCAGGTGACAGCATAGCCCCAGCTCTGAGCAAACTGAACTCCTTCCAGGGTAACAGTGTTAACAGTATTAAACAGTGTTTTGACAAAGTCTGGGGGAAGGACTGAAATGTAGGACCAGTAACAAAGTCCCATTTCTCTAGGTTCCTTTCCAACAGGAATGGCAGAGTTCAGATAAGCTACAGCATATGAGAGAGTCTTACTTTTTTTAAAGCTTATTCTCCATTGCAGGAGTAATCATGATGAATTCTCAGTCAGGATAAATACAACCCATGTGATGAATTTAAGGAGGTGAAATTAGAGGCTGGTAGGAAGACAACTGCTGGAAAGCACTGTGAGCAAATGATGGATGAGACCAAGGAAACAAACGGATGGATTGTCAAACATACAAAACGACAGCACAACGGGAAATTGATGGCAGCTGTTTCAGTCAGAGCTTGGACTTAGCACGCTGCTTTAAAGCATCATTAACTTTAGTACAAAAGCTATGTGCTACGGAGACTTTATTAGGCTGAATCACAGGTGTTTAAGAACTTGATGAAGTATTTTCTTGACACAAGTGTTCTTGTTGCACACATAGATGCTGTGAGGGCCTCACATATACTCCAGAGTGACCCAATGTGTTTGACATGCTGAAGGTATCAGAGGCACTCTGGCAAATGGCCTGCCCGGCCAAAAATGAAAATTGTGTCTAGTCAGGCAAAAAGAAAGTCCATTTACACAGGTGGAAAGGCCAATGAAGTGGCTGTATCAGAAATAGTGTCTTCAGGAAGGTGCAGTAAGGAAGACAGAAGAAGCAGTACTGTGGCTCATGCTTGTAGCATAACAACAGAATTTGTGACCCAGTTTGCCACTGACATCTCTACCACCCCTGGTTCTTTCCAGCTGTACCTGAGGGACCTTTGCCTGCAGCATAAGGTGTGCAGTGTGCAGGCATGAAACACTATGCCACAGTGGCTTACACTCTGCGCTGGTGCGCAGGCACTCCAACATACAAGACAGCAGAAAACCTGCCTCATTACATGTTCAGGAGTTCTTCCTCTAGCATTCATTCAACTTGAGTTGAGTTAAACAAACAGTCGATTAATCCAGAGAAAACAAAAACAAGCTGAGTCAGTGACGATGACAAAACTTTCCATAGCAAAAATGTGAGCTGTACAGCAAAGCTTGACAAGAAATTGAGTCCTATTGGCTTTGTCAGTAATTTCTTAGGCTATTTTTGGTAATATCCTAGAAGCTTTTAAAGGACATTCAACAAAAAGGTTGCTTGGAAGTGTTTGCAAAGATTAAGGGAGATCAGGATGCATTTACCATGCGCTACCTTCCACATGTTCAATTCACTGCCATGGAGGGAGAAAACAGCAGAATTAATCCTCACAGAGGAAATTAGGATGATATTGTGCTGGGTCACGTTCCTGGATTATAAGATTTCTACCAGTCAATCCTGAGTTATTGCTCTGCAAATACTCAACAGCCTAATTTAATAGATACTCTGAAAAAAAATATAATAGGAAATTACTTCTGTTTTAGAACAAATATTCCATAAAAAACAAGAGGCATTTAGCTCGACACCAGTGAATGCGCATACCTTTATTAATGCAGGTTGAATTCTAAAGCAGGTCTCCATCATTCTATTGCTATTAACCCTCCTAACAAATGCATATTTTTGCACAGTTAGCATGAATTACTCTGGTCGGGAGGGTATCTAGGGGGTTGAGATAAAGGGTTGCTCACACATCCATCTATATCTTGAAGGTGAAGCAAGATCTGGATTAAGGTGTCCAAAGACAGAAAAAACTTTCCCTTAGGTGCTTTCCCCTAGCCCTGCTATTATCCCACAGAGCAAGAAGTCTCAGTCAGGTGCTTTTCTATGACTTTCACCCTGAAATTTGTGTTTTTCCTTAACTACTTTGCACAAATCCTTGCGAGAACACATGAGCAAGTGACTTAGCTGTAATAGTTGCACAACTCAAACAGAACATCAAAACACAGAGATTAAAGATAGAATTTGACTTCCTGCTTTCAAGGTGACCTCAGTACCTAATACAGGACTCCCTAGTCACCCACACAGGTGGGGGCATCTGCACTTTCATGCTGTTCAGGGCAATGTAATCCCACTAGGCATTTTCAAATTACCTCACATGACTCTCTAAAGTGATCCTTTGGTAAGGTCAACAGAAAAGCAGCATTTCCAAAAGGACCTGTTTGGAGTGCAGGAAACAGGCAAATTGTCCAAGTCCTATTACCACATCAGATCATGCAGATTAATGGAAATCCCCTCTCTCCTCTGGCAGAAGCACAGGGAAAGTGGCACACTTGACAGGAGGCTCCAAACCAAAAGACAGACATTAAGATCATGAGAATCGTGTATGTGAAAGGTGTGCAGAGGAGCAGGGAGATGCTCTCCTCTTTCTGGAGAGAAAAAAGAACATATCATTCCTGTGTACTTTTTTTCACATCCTTTCTAGCGCCCTCCTTCATATTGAGTAATTCAGCCCTTCCTGGCATATCAGAATTGCAGTCAATAATATTTTGTCATAGAATCATAGAATAGTTAGGGTTGGAAAGGACCTTAAGATCGTCTAGTTCCAACACCATTGCTATGGCAGGGACACCTCCCACTAAACCATGCCATCCAGGGCTCTGTTCAACCCAGGCTTGAACACCACCAGCGGTGGAGCATTCACAGCTTCCCTGGGCAACCCATTCCAGTGCCTCAGCACCCTTACAGTAAAGAATTTCTTCCTTATATCCAATCTACTTCCCCTGTTTAAGTTTGAACCTGTTACGCCTTGTCCTATCACTATAGTCCCTAATGAAGAGTCCCTCCCCAAAGATCCAGGATATTCAACAACTATGGGTCATGCTGAGCAGAAGGATGACCCAGGGAGCCTGAAACAGGCTGAGAAGAACAAAGTGTCTGGGACAACCTTAACTTTTCTCACCTCAGCTATTCCAAAATGCTCTGACATACTTATTGATAAGTAAAACCACTTCAATAGACTGCTTTGCTTATGTACCATGTGAGGTTGCTCCTCAAGCAACACAGAATCAGCAAAGACCATTTGGTCTGCTACAACCAAAAGGATGAAGTAAACAAAGGCAAGGCAAACCAAATCTTCCCAAGCTAGGGAGTCAGTCTGTAAACTACACAAGGCTGGAGTGGTTAGAGAAATAATGTGAAGTATAAAATGCTCCAGTCTCTAATAAGCTCTGAACAGTTTCTCAAGGAACTTAGGCCCCTTTTAACAAAAATTTTATACTGGTAATGTATCTAGGAATGAGGTCTCATTGTGCAAGGCACTGTGCAAACAGAAGAGAAAAACGGCATGTGCCCCAGGGAGGTTAGGCTGTATTTAGAGAAGACAGATGGCAAATGCAGGAACAGAGGCTCAAAGGCAGCCGACGGCTCATGAAGCAGCTATGCAGCACGGAAATCAAACCTCTCAAATATTTGCCTGGTGACCAGTGCTTCAGATTTCATTGTTTCCTCAAGTCCTTGTCTTGCCTGCAAAGTGACATGCAAATGCCTGTAGGACTGTGCTGGGATATATTTTCCCTTGCATAAATCTATAGAACTTCATCCATTCTAAAAATTCATCTAATCCAACCAGACATTCTTGCTCTAAATAGAACACGCAGATGTAAAATGTATGCACGCCTAATATCTTTTGAAGAGTTAAAACCAACACCAAACTGGAGCAAAAAAAAGCACAGAGGAAACCTATCCTACTTCAAAATACTTGAATTAGTCACACTCATTTAACTCTACATGTTCCTGCAGTACAAGGCAGTACTTCTGTTAATGGTTCAGACTGCAAACTGCTCACTTTTCAAGACACTCATAAAAGAAATCCAACTGCTCTTGATCAGGTTGTTTGCATCAGTAGGAGCTCAACAGCATAAGCAGTTCACTCGTTCCTTTTGGTAGGGCTTTGTTCTGTCAACCCACATTTCTCTTGATCACCTGTTTGATGACATTGCTTGTGTCATGTCTAGGCACAATGCTCTCACTTCCGAAGGAACCAATTCACTGCAGAAATATGACCAGTTCAACTCACAGCTCCGACCCAGTGGAGCACATGTGCACCAGTTTCAGTGCGGTTCCTCTGTGCTTAAGTGTCCAGCTTTGATTTTTTGAGGTTTGTGAAAGAGTTAAATGCTGATTTTAGAATCTCAGTGTCTTTCCCACCCGAGAATTATATTTCAGTATACCATTATGGCAAATTTTACTAATGCTTGCCTATGGGGATATCTGGGTAATGGCACCATCTGACTCTTATCATAATTTGAGTCAAACTCATATTGCTCTTACATTTTATTTCTCTTTGCCATTCTGGCTTGTAACAACCAACAGCAGGCTGAAATTTTACCTAAATGAGAGCATTTTTGCTCAGTGAAAGAACATTACTCTGTGCCATTTGCTTAATAGTTCACATCATTGTGTAGGAAGTGTTGCATCCTTAGGCCAAGTTCCTGGCACCCAGTTTATTAGAAGTTTTAAGGGCAGCACAGCAGCAGTTTCTGCATGGTAAAAACTTTATTGTCTGGGCAAAATGAGGGTTTCTTAGACTAGAAGTCAAGAGCAATCTCAGCTGTATTTATGCATGGGCAAAGGTAAATGAATAAAGGCAAGCTATGCAGTCGCCACAAAGTACCCATGTTTGCTAATGCAAAGTGTCTTTATTAATACTGTGTGTGCACTGCTAGTATTACAGAAACTTAAGAGATGGACTTTGCATCCTTCTGTTTTCTGCAAAAGCTTTCAATTATATTAGTTGCCCAAAATTAAAAATAAAAAATAATTTAAAAAAATAACTTGTTGAATTGCAAGGAATGGAAGAAAAGTACTGAACAAGGAGCTGCATCTAAAGTGGATCAATATCATGGTGACAAGTGAGATAAAGGACGAGCTTACTGGAGTGCAATACAAACCAAACAGGAGCTGACTGCAGCAGGAGGTAGGCCTGACCCTTAGTGCTTCCTAGATGGAAAGAGAGCTGCAGAGAGAAGGGAGACTGCACTAAGGGCCAAGATATGAGAGCACAGCCCTGAGTATCTTGCTACAACAGGAGAAAGAGCAAGGAAAGCCCAGACAGCAGGCAGCTGAAATACTGCAAAGTTTGCCATGTTTCCATGGCTCCATTGAAGTGGATAGAACCACTAGTAGTGTCAACAACTGAGCTGTGGTCAATAAATGTTCATTCTTCCTCGGTGCTTACCATGCTTGGAGATTGCTTCGATTGCTTAAATCACACTGAAGCTGCTAGCACATAATCTGTGAAAGTCAGTTTGTTTTGTCCGTACAATGTGGGACACCAGAAAACATTTTACAGAGTATGAAAGGTATCATGACACAGTACTTGGAAGGAAAGGAGCACCCTTACTAGCTTGCCTTAGGGCCTGAACTCTTCCCCACAGCTCAGGAGGCATATGCAACTGTGCCAAAAGCAAAACTTGGGTGTATTTTCAGATAGGCCTTGATCAGGCTAAAACAACGTTCAGATTCAGATGAAAAGACAATATAAAAAGCAACAACTATAAAGAGGAGCATGAGTTGTACCACCAAGAATAGAAAGGTATTTCAGACCTATCAGATTATATGTCCTATGTTCCATATACAACATCAATTTCTGGAAGTAAAAGAAGCAATAAATCTGTAATAACTGAAATCATTTGCCTCAGTCCATAGCAATTTGAAAGCTTAAAACCAATTGCTAACATGCTTCAGTACTGATCCTAAAACGTATTAACACTCATTATTTACCGCTAGATACAACTGTTGTTCATGCAAAATGTCCAGGCTTTTTTGATACTCTTTAAAAGCCAGTCAAGAGTCCAGGGAAAGTGCAAGTAACAGGAGGTACCTGAAGTAACCAATGTTCTACCTCACAAGTAGATTTCAAAACTATTTATTTATGGCCCAAACTGTATACATCAAATATAGCATGCTATTCTATTTCTAAATGTCACAACTTCCAGACATTTGGCATGATTTCATTTGTGCTTTCTATGTCTTTTTCAGCCTACCTACTGTTTGCTATTTCTCATTCGAGAATACTGCAATATACATTTCAAACTACTAGAATGAAGTGTTAAGTGCAAGCATCCACCTTTATTAAGCCAGAACTCAAATCATGAAAATGTTATCCACCAAGTTTATATTTGCCATCTTCAAATCAAAGTTTGACAGTAAGTTGCTGCTCTTGCTTGTGCGAAATGGCACATGTTCTGCAAAGCACTACATACACAAAACTTCACTGATCTGTGCCCAGGAACCAGGGTCATTGCAAGCAACAGTTGGAAGTACCTGCACTGTGCTGAGCTCACGTGCCTGGAAGAGGACGTGTGATATGAATGCCCATATGTTCAATCATTAATCACAGGAGTAGTGGCTGTAGAACATCTTATCATCCTGAAACACAGTAGTGGGGAAGCTACTACGCAGGAGCTGCATGTGCTAATCCTGCAAAAAAATAGCCAAACTGGTGTCAGAATTTCAAAGCACAAAAAAAGGCTACAAACAAACTGGAGTTTAAAATGACACCACCAGATGCATACAGAAAAAAAAAAAATGGAAACTTGATTGTTCCTGAAGTTCCAACCTCTTTTCTCTCAAAAAGTTGATCTTATTTTTACCTTGAAAAGGCTCAAAGAACGTATTTAACAGAATTTGTTAAATATATTGGATAACATGAGAAAGACATTAGTTATTGCCAACCGGTGATTAGGGTTGATATTGATCTAGAAAGCTAGGTATTATTGTTTTTAGATACTATAAAGTACTTCTGTGTCTCATGTTGAAATTATTTCAGAAAGTGTTTTTATTAATACACATCTGTCTGTACTTCTAAGCAGGTGATAGAAGTTTGATCTTGAGCTTTAAAATCCTGAGACCCTTAGTTGCTAGGAAACCAACAGATCTATTTCCTATGTCTCTTATAACACAAAAATATAACTGTATATGGATTCTCAGAGAAACTCACGCTATCTATTTTTCAATTCCCTCCTTTGTTAGTGATTTGAAGCTTTCTTTTGATTCATTTAGGATAAAGAAAAAGCACATCAGTTCTAAACATATTGGTAAACATGTTAACAGAAAAAAAAAAAAAGATGGAACAATCTTTTGTCAGAATTTTTCATTTATCTCATTGCTTTAAGGTCTTGAAATATACTTCTAATATAGAATCACATATTTATCTTTTATATTTCATTACCATGATTGTTGATCATTTCTGGTTCACGAGAAGTCTTTGTAAGCAATCAATCTAGTATCTTTATGAGACACATTATTCATAAATATATGTAAAAGTTCTATGCTTTCATTATAGCATAAATCAGTTGAGCATCTATCTCTGTATGCCCATCTGACCTTGCAATTACTGGCTTATCCATATGATATATTGCAACAGAGTTATTAATTCTACTTCCTTAGACTTTCATTCTTTGGCTTCATAGGTCTACCAGGAAAAATAATGCGTATTCCATTAATAACAATTATCAGCAACACTACAGGAGTGGTATTTTGTCTGTGGATATAAGCAAATAGAAGTACCCTGAATTCTGGGAAACTTGCTTCTTAATTGTAGCAAAGAAATGTTGCTATTCAAAAGAAACAGTGACAGTGTCCCGTTTTGTAAGAGAAGTACAAATTCAACAGTATCTGAACATAAAATCAACATCCTCTCCACTAATTATCTCATATTTTCTTGATGTATGCCAATAAAAAACAGATGTAGTGGTGAGAAAAAAGCTGGGACAGTTTGCCCCCTTCTTCTCAGGCTCTCAGAACTCCCAAAGTCACCATCTTCTGTCCGCTGTTCTGGGGACAGCAAAGCCAGAGCAAGGCCAGGTGCCAGCTGAGCATCATGCCCTGCAAGCCTGGGCGCAGCAGCTAAGTTGAAATACCCCAATGCACAGTGAGTCCTCATTGCTTCTTCCCCTGTCCCCAGAAGCACCCCAGAGGGAGGAAATGCCCCTTCTCACAAAATGTGAGAAACCTCAGCTTGCACAGAGTGCTCCTCTTCCTCAGTTTCAGAGTGTGCTAGCAGCCAGTCACATTAATGCTGCCTGCCTCCTACTGCCAGAGGTGACACTGGCAGTACCGGAGGGAAGGTGAAGGCTCTCAGACCCTGATAATAAGCTGCATAGAGAGCTTCTGCAATTACTTAGAACTCTTTATCTCTTTGCCTTTAACAAAATAAATAGGAAATGACACACAATAAATGATATTAAAATGTTTAGATTGCAAATCACACACTCCAGCTTTGGAAATGGCAGACTTTTATGCTGCCACACAGCCTTTATTCTGCCCTTTGAGGATTATGACTTGTTTTTCAAATTCCATGATCCAAACTACTTTTCCAAATGCTGGGCTTTGAACAAGATAAGAGCTCAGTGCTGGAAGATAAGTGCTGGAAAAAATCCAGCATGCATAGAATTAAGACCATACAAAGAACTGTAAATTTAGATTTTCCCAGTTCTCCATTTCTTGACCTTGCAACTGAGGCTCATATTTTTAGTGCATCACTTTAGCGAATACATCTCTATATACACACATCTCAAACACAGACAAATCCACTTTCTCTATTGATAATGTTTCTATTAGGGAATAATTTTTAAAATCCTTTGCCCACATAACTAATCCTAACAGAAGGATCCTACTGCAGGGTTGTAACTATATCCTAAAAGCTCACTAAAACCTCCATCACTAACAAAGCATCAGTTACTCACCAGAATAACAACTTTCCTTCACACCCTGCAGTTGCCTGCCATGGTTCCCACATACACAACCAGGAAAGCTCTAGAGAGTGTAGGAGAGCAGAGCTCTCTCATAAATGGGGATGGAAAAGACTGTTTACCTTAAGAGAAATTTGACTAAAGGAGTACATGATGAAAGGAATGTAAAACAGATATGGAACCAGGGGCTTGCAATTTACCCAAGATGAGAACAAAAACCTGGGTGCTTTCTTCTCTAAAATAAAGAAAAAACCCTCTAATTGTAGAGACGCCCTTGGTGTTGCAAGCAGCATGTTCTCCACAGCTGTCAGGTGCATAGCAAACTGTACCACTATTGTGATTTTCTATTCCCATACTACTATCTGAGAGAATAATAAGATAAAATTTCCTCTCCAAAACACAATAGAATATTGCAGCATCTATTCACCTTCTTTTCCCTTATTCCATCAGCACTAGAACTCCATCACTCTCATCTGAATGTGCAGTACAAAGAAAAACACATCTGAACCAAAATAAGCAAAAATGTCCAGAGGACAGAAGGCTCAGCCGGGTTCATTGCAGCTGAAGATAACCTGCCTGGTGTGACAGCATGGTCAGGACGCAACAAATGCATTCCAGACCTCAGTCACTGCTCTCTCTGCTACATCCCTTCAAGAGTGAATCAAACCTGTGTTAGTAAGGCTTTGATGATCTAAGCTTATGAGTTGAATTAGATTTTCAAAGCCACTTAATGCACAGCAGAAACAAGAAGCTTGCAACAAAACCATAGAAGTTGTACTGGACAGCCAAAAGTAAAAGGGAGAACTCAGATTATGCAGTCAAGCATTGATTTGTAAAATTATTACTATAATTGGAATACAGTAAAGGAATAAAACACCTTCCATTAAGCCACCTCCATTAACTAGTTATCTGATGTTGCTATTTACCAAATAATTTTATTTAGAATAAATTAAAAAATATAATAGAATGAATCATAGAATGGTTTGGGTTGGAAGGGATCTCTAAAGATCATTTAAAGATCCCATGGCCAGGGACACCTTCCACTAGACCTGGTCGCTCAAAGCCCTGTCCAACCTGACATCAGAAGCATATGGTTTGGGAGGACACACATTTCTAAGGTAAACTGGAATCATCTAAATTAAAAATTAAAAAAAAAAAAAAAAAAAAACCAAAAAACTAAACATGTGTAGAAGGTTGGAAGAACAGATGTGGCAAGAAAAAGAGGAAAAGGGAAAAAACAGAGGTCACTGTTCTTATACTTAGCAGGAATGTGGAGATTACAATCTGCAAGAGAACTGCTGATAAATCACTGGAGTAAATGCAGCTTATTAGGCTCCACTGTGAACATAAGGCAGGTAAATCATCTGCAGGTAGATTTCAGAAAAAAAGAATAAAATCTAGGAAAACAGTTGGGCTCATATACAATTTCTTTTAATTTTCTTATCATATTAAAGCTCAGGCTCTAAAGAAAAGGTGCAAAAATTGCTTATTTGCCATAATAGTGTAGTTTTCCTGTCAATATTAAAAAAGAGAGTATGAGGATTCAAAATCACCAATTTCCAGTCTTTTCTCTCTGCAAAATTCACAGGACAGAAAAAAATTCTCAACTACACTACCATTGCTCCTAACCGTATTTGCCTGTGTCAGAGAAACATGTCCAGGCTTTTAAGAATAAGCATCAATGTGGAATATCAGCAGCAATTATCCTGACTTCAGACTACCTACACAATTTGCCTTAAAATAAGCCTAGTTGTAACAATATACTTAATTCAGGCTGAATATACTTAATTGAGCCTGAATTATATAAAGTAAATTATATAAAGTAAAACTACTGCAGTTGCCTCCACAACTGTTGGGTTCCTCAGACCTATAACATATAGTTATGCATAAAGCTATTGTAACAAGACATGCCGGGAATGTGCGCCATGCCAGCACTGTAACTCAACACATAAGTTGTCCCATTTCCAGCAGGCTAAAATACTCACCAAAAAAAAAAAAAAAAAAAAAAAAAAAAAAAATAAGTCCTGTGTAAAATACCAGTCACTGTTCACAAGAAATTAGTAGCAGCCAGACCTGAAGATCGCACCAATGCAACAGAAAGAGGACCTCATAGTCCAAGCTGACATAGCTACCCTCACTGCAGATCAGTTTTGCAGATCTATTCCAGCTAAGGACCTCTCCCAAACACAACAAAAAATTAAGACTGTACTATAAGCTTAGAAAACATACTCTGATAGCAGTGCTTTTGTATCGTTACCAAGGAGAATGCCTTTGCAGCTCCTCCATTCTTTGGTACTCACACAGAAATTAATGAGGTTTGTTCACCTGAGACAATGAGTAGTCCCAGCATCACCTCTTTTGGGAGAGGACAGAGGAAGGGAAGAGAAAAATAAGTAGAAGAGTAAAGTAAAAAGATCCTAAACCTAGAGCTCTGAGTTTAAAAGGTAGCTTTATCTCCTTCCAAAATAATAGCTCCTTTAGCACTGTTTGAGGACACAGAGGACAGGAGAATTAATTTGGAAGCTCTCTTGTATATATGATACTTGCATAAAAAGGCTTGTATGTACCTTACTGAGGAGTACTGGAGTTTATCCACTTTGAGTAAAAATAATCTTTTTTTTTTTTTGCTCCCAATATATTATTTTGTGCCAGTACTTATTTTATTCACAAAGCAATGCTTTAGCTAAATTATGCAATATAGAGAAAAGCAGCCCAAGTTCTTAGGTTTGTTGTAACAGAAATCATTATAGTTCACCTCACAGAAAGGAACTGTTAGATTATCTTTTTCATATTATTTTTTATGCATTATCTTTCATATAACATTTCATATTATCTCTTACACACTATCTTTCACATAACATTTCATATTATCTTGGACACATTATCTTTGTCATATCATATGAAATTGAACATATTTGAATATATTTTGCATCTCATACCTGTAGCCATAAAGAGGCAGCTCTAACCAAGGGCTTTAGAAAACAGTTCCTATTCCTAGCACCGTCAATAATGATAAACAACTAATCTTTGCTCAATAAACATATCCTTTATAAGAGCACTTCCTTTTACAATATCTAGCATAGACACTGTAAGAAAGGGACGTGTAAGATTAGATGAAAGCAACTTGACATTATATTGAAGAACAGATTACTGCTCTCCTACATTATGGAGGTTGTAAAATTTGTGATTTCTATGTGGAACAGCTCACAAATAGTGGTAACGATTTCCTGCAGTAGAAATTGGGAAGACAATAAGCCATCCCTTTAGTCTGAAATAATGCCAGGATGATAGATTCTTTTCTTTCTCAAAATGCAAAGGTGACTTACAATATACTGTGCCTGAGCAGTCATTTGAGAAAAAAATTAAAAAAGTAACTTGCTACCTCGACACATTTATAATTTTCCATCATAATTAATAATTATAGTTTTATTATGGCCTATGTAGCAGCCTAATCAATAGGTTTCGATATTTGCACAGTCAACAATAGCTACTGTGTGCTTGCATATGTCCATTATTTAAAATAGTAGCTGTTCAGGCTAATGCATTTACTACCAATAGCTCAAAATCAGCACAGAAATATGTATTTACACTCCATACGTCACCCTCAATGTTTGTTCAGATTCAGTCTGAACACTCCTGAGCACAGGAAAAAAGGGCAGAAGAGGAAAATAAGAGGGGGAATAATAAAAGGTAGGGAAAATAGGAGGTGAGATTAATGGAGATTTAGAGGTGAGAACTGCAATTCTACTACTTCTGGACCACTTTTCTGAGTTAGCTCAGAAGAGTGATTCCATGCTTCCTCAGAAGAAACAAACCATAAAATAAAACTGCTTCTCTCACAATGAACAAGGTCACATGCAGGATGTGGAGATGTGAGCAGAAGCCATCAGAAGACAGAAGCAAGATCCCCATGAACCTTGCACATGCCTCTGTTAAAACAGAGATTAAATTCTGCTGTTGCAGACTTATAAGACCTAGTTTCTCCTGTTGTAGTTTTCATGACATATTTTGTTAACCCATCAATTCTTGTTCACCTCAGTAATAAGACACTAAGAGCAATAGGTTGTTATCTATTAAGTCCAGAAACTAGTGTCAAAACCCAAACCCAGCAAATAACAACAAAAAAATAGTCGGGATGAGGTTCTTCAGAAGATATTGTGGCTGGACTTCTTGCTCAAGTCACATACAAATGCTTGAGTTCTCCTTTTAGCTTCTTCAAATTTGGGATACCGCACCTGGGACATATAGGATCTACTTAGTTTGGAAAAGCTGGCTTGGTTTTGCAATCTTTGAAGACCAGATCCTATAAACGTTACAGAGCATTCCAAAATTAAAGCTGCCCATCTAAGTTTCTACACTGAAGCCAATAGCTTCAGTATCTTAAGTCTCCATGTTCCTTGGCTTTTGCCTCCTTTCTCCAGAAGACATGATGTTACTGAGCTATTATCAGAAAGATAGATACAATTGAATAAAATTCACTGCACAATGTAATATGTGTATTTATATGCAGAGTTCCTAGTGTTTTGCAGCTTGCTATTGTGTGACTTACAGTTTTCAAATACAATGGAGGCTACAAAAATGATGGTAATAGTGATTTATGTTCCAGGTTGGAAAACACAGATGCATAAGAAATGATGCTCTGGTTGGTTTTGAAAAAAATCTTTTGTCTTTTGCCTTACAGCCTGCATTTTAGGAATAGTGACTTTCATAAAGCTCTTTCAAACTGTTTAAGGACTATGAAAGTTATCCTCCCTGCTTGCTGGACCCTGCAAAACACAAAATCTTTTTCTTGCCTTCAGGTTCTAGAGGAGGGGAATAAAATTATTTTTTTCATATTTTCTTTTGGTTTGGGTTGTTTGGGGTTTTTTCCACTCATTCGCAATTATCTTCTACCTTAACTTGCTCCCTGTTCCTCCTTAAATATTACAGTAGATATTAATTCTCAACTTGAGATGTTGTTTTCAGTTTCTTGCCTGTTTGATGTTTTTTGCCTAACCAGTCTAATCTTTAGTTCTTAACTCTTTCATCCTATATGCCATTTTATCTACTTTTATATTGTTTATGAGATGAAATTCATTGTACCCGCAACTTGTTCTCTACTTCATGATTTTTTGAGCTTTAGATCTAAAGAAACATCCACTATCTTTCTTGCCCTCTCATTTCCTTCACTGCTTGTTTTACCTGATGATCTTACTACCTGACTTGTTTCCCATTCTTATCCCTTCTGATTTATGGGCTTGCCTCATCCTCTCCTTTGCAATTAGCCCTTGGCTATTTTTTACACATTCCCTGAAACCACTTAGCTCTAATCTTGTTTACTATTCCAGCCTATTAATTCATAACCCCTTCTACATTACCCAAAATGATGATTCAAGTAAGCACCTCTTGCAATTGCAGTATCTTTTGCATCTCAGTGTGGATATTTCCACAACATTGGTGCTGCTGAAGGAATTTAATTCTATCAGACAACTCCAAGCCACTCATGAAGTCCATGAGGATTTCAGAGGTGGCCACCTGAGAAGAGAGTGTAGCACAAATACCAGGACACCCACTCCATCAGTCAGGGTAAAATCAAACTCTTCTTTATCCACCTGGCAAAGCAATGCATTAACTATTTGTCACAGTCACTGTCCCATTCCACACACACACACACACACACTTATTTTTTCTTTTATTACACACACACACACACACCCCCAGCACTACAAACATGAAGTTTTCCAGATTGGAAATATTCAAAGTGTCTTTCTTACTTAGCAAGATAGACCTCTGGTTTTCAGTAGGATGTGCATGGGAATTAAATCAATTAAGATATATTTTGCTTTAGTTTTACCCCTCAATTAAGCATAAACTAACCTTCATTTAAGTAACGAATGACACAGCATGCTTTCCACACAACAAGGAAGTTTCTTGAGATCTAAAGACAACTTCTCCTCTGCAGAGAGTCAGAGAAAAACCAACAGTCTTTCTGGCTGACAAGAAGGAAAGTGCTGCTGTGAAGGAATTCCCACCACCTTCTCCACAAGAAGCAGGGTTATCTCTGCCTGCTGAATTTCAGATGGGAAACACTGGAACTGGCACAGAAACATGGAGCCTTTTCATTTTTGATTGAGGCCTCCTACAGCTATGCCACTGAAGACAGGATACAGATTTCTAGACTTTGTTAGATTCCAAACTAACATCAGCGGGAATCTTATTTCTCTTGAGTTTGCTTCAGAAGAATACAAAAAAACACCAATATGTCAGATCTGTCCTGAAGAATATCCTTGCTGAATTACAGTGGATCCTTATGCACAGCTATACACACTACTGACTGTAAGTCATCTATGTTAAGTTGGAAGGAACAGGAAATACACGATCAGTTGCAGAAAAAGCAAATGCTACACTTTAAATTGCCTTGGGATTGACTTCAACTTTACTGGAATTCAGACAACATCAGTCAGAGTTACTTTCACCTTGTTAGTGTGAGCATTATAACATGGGATCAGTGCCATTTTCTTTAAAGCAACCTGCTCAAACAGCTCCAGAGGAGGTGCTGTGCATAACCTATTGCACTGTTAAAGAACTAAGATAAAGATAATGGAAAAAGTGGCGATATCTGATCCTGTCCAGTGTAAGCAGTATTTGAAAAGAACCAAATAGCTCAGGAAAGGTGATCTGTACTATGACATGCTACAGGGTGCCTCCAGGACTGCTCCAGCTAACACACAGGATGCATTAAGTGCTCCTGGCTCTCCAGTGAGTGATTCTGGGGTGTGTTCAGTTTTACACAAGCTGTCAGATAAAATATAGGCACCAGATCTACTCCTGGATCCTGAAGACATCAAACACATCCTCTTCATCATCCCTGCTAAGTGATATATCACACATATATGAGGCTTCAGGCTATAAGCAGGACCATGACAGGGATGATATACCAAAGTTGTTATAGACGCACTGATAGCCTAACATCCACCAAGAAGATTACATTTCCATATTAAAGCAGAAGCATTCAATTTAATAAAAATAAAACCCCCCAAAAAACTAAAAAAGGACACCACTTGCTGAACAGTAACAGAGGTCTGTAACACAGTATAGGGTGAAACATGGAAATCAGGTACCTTTGCACTGCACTACCTCACTGCCTTAAGTCCTGGACCAGCACCAAGAAGAAATATTAAATTTTATTAACTTTTTAATTTTACACTTGCTATTTAATCCATTTAATGGGATTTCAAACACTGATTCCTACATCTCTGGAGGAGGTCAGAGTAGCTGATCACAGTGATGCCTTCTGGCCTGCAAATCTAGGAAATCACTGGGCCATTACAGTATCTCCAAAATACAAAATTAAGAAGTACTTATAACACCAGCAGCTGTCTGAGTTTCAAAAGCCTCACAGGCTTATCTGGCTTGGGGAGCTAAAGGAGCAGAAAAAACCTGTTAAAACTTCCATAGTTTCCTGAAACTTCTAAAAATACAGGTACATGATTCATATTTGAGATGACAAGATGATGCACACACCACCATTCCTAGCATCATCAATCTTAAAAAAATAAATAAATAAATCATTGAATCATTTGAATAACTCCTAAGCTGAAAGGCTTGCCTAAAAGCCATTTTTGAAGAGGAATGCTTATGCATGCTAGAAGCAGAAATTGGTTGGATTAATTGCTGGTGGTGGGAGGTATAAAATCATATTTTTCAGGTCCTGTTGCAGTTGCTACATGTCTGAGAGGCTCAGCTGTACATATCATATGCCTGGTAGTATACAGGGAGATGACTGCAGCACTGTTAGCCATGTGCTATATCAAGCCCTGGATTCAGAAGAGCAGAGGGATGTATGCTCTGAGGAAAGAGAATGATGAACAAGAATAAGAATTAATTCATTTTTCTCAAAGTTAAGAAAAATGAACAATCTGTCCCATACAACATCCTGGTCTCTAAATTGGAGAGACATCAATTTGATAGGTGGACCACTCGGTGGATAAAGAACTTGCTGGATGGCTGCACGCAAAGAGTTGTGCTCAATGGCTCAATGTCCAGCTGGAGACCAGTAACGAGTGGTGTCCCTCAGGGATTGGTGTTGGGACCAGTCTTGTTCAACATCTTTGTTGGTGACATGGACAGTGGGATTGAGTGTGCCCTCAGCAAGTTTGCCAATGACACCAACCTGGGTGGTTCAGTTGATATGTTGGAGGGAAGGAACACCATCCAGAGGGACTTTGACACACCGGGGAAGTTTAGATTGGATATGAGGAAGAAATTCTTTACTGTAAGGGTGGTGAGGCACTGGAATAAGTTGCCCAGGGAAGTTGTGAATCCTCCATCACTGATGGT
>JAOEHX010052731.1:0-42265 GCA_025448015.1 Bolborhynchus lineola
AAAAGTTAAGGAGTAGAACAAAAACAACTTGCAGTTTGAAGCAAGTTAATGGTATTTCATTAACAAACTGTAAATAGTAACAGCATAAGCTAGAAGTGAAACTGCTTTCACAGGCCATAAATGCTTAATGTTTATTACCAATAAAAGTCAAAGGAGCATTTAGCAAAGCAGTTTACCAAACAAACATTAAATACTTTAATGTATTAGATTCAGTGGACAGAATCAGGTTATTTAATTAACAATGAGTAATCCGTTAGGGTTTTATTCACCACAAATGATCTGCAGCTTCACACATTAAAAGAGCTCATAAAAGCTGTGTAGTGGTGGAACAACTCAGAAGTGTGTCAGATGAAGAAAGCCCCAGTGGGTGGAGAGTTCACATTTGCTGTTTCCAGACTGATACACCTTGGCCTTTGCCTGAGCAGGTCAAGATTTCATGTCTTTTGGATAGCGTAAGGGTTCTGGATAAATCACTGTACATGCCTTTTGGACACTAATTGTTTCAGTACCAATTATGTTCTCAGTCACATTTCCTGATGGCATTTAGGTCATTTTTCAAGGAAAAAAAGTAACAAATGACTAATGAGAATACTGTATTTAAGATGTAAAAGTCAGTGCTGGAATCTTCCCAATTGGAAGCAGTAACATAGAATGAGCATTTGGGATTAAACTATGATGCCCTCAAAGTTAGTCTTTTTAGATTTTATGACTGTGTATTTGAGTTGCAGCAAATCTAAGAAATTATAGAAAATAATTACCCAAATATGATGCTGTCTGAGACTTCTGTATACCCCCAGTGGCCAGAAAGATGGGGATTTAATCAAAACTTCTCAATGGAAACAGCTCAAAGAGGTTCCATGTGCAAGATCACAAACACTCTCGGTTGTGACGAATTCTCCCCTGAAAATGCTTCGTTCTCTTTATGATGGAAATGGCATTGCCTGGGCATTCAGCCTACAGACAGCTGATGCTAGATCAGATGAATCCCAACAGATTTGTGAGGAAGACTCTTATTTGAAAACCCTATAGGTATCTGCTTAATGTTTCTTGAGAAAGCAGCCTCATGCAGATAAATACAGATTTTGCAGGGTTGGAAACTTGGCCAATTTAGCAACCTGAAGCACCTATGAGGGTTGCATCATAATCAAACTTTGTTTGGAACAACTCCAGTAGAAGAAAAGATGGGTTGTGTGTGAAACTTTACAGGCGAAAGAAGCTAGGACTGTGACAGTGACTAAAGTAGTCTGAAGAGCAGGATAGATGTAGTTTGGTATAAGCTTTACAACTTCAGTGTTTAGAGTCTTATTTCACAGTCTTCCAGTTGGTAGCAGTTTATGATCATAATAATCATGTGGCTAATGCTCTGTAATTCAATTACTGCACTGTTGTGAACATTAACAATTATGTTGCAGATCTGAAACACAGTGGGACAAACTGGCAGTGTTCATATTTCAGTTAGTTACAGCCTATTGCATAATTACTATAGATAAGTAACTGTTTAATCCATAGCAACATAAGGAATGAATTACAGCAATAATTGGGGCTAATACTGTCTCTTTAAATGAATTAAACATACAAACCCAAAATTATGGCAAGGGTACAGAGGACTTAAACTAAGAAGTGTGTGTGCTGTTTTTTTGAAGGAATATTGGACTTTGGAAACTAGATTTTGTTGCTTTCTAATTTGGATCTTCACTTTTGCTCAAGATTATTAAAATCTCTTTTGAAGTATTTGATATTTTTTTTAACCTTTACCATAAAATGTTTTCCTCTTAAAATAGCAGAACTTTAAAATTCCCACCATTACTTCTGTGAACATTAAATAATAATATTGGTTCACTAATACAATTGAGCATTGAGCTCATGACCTCATCATACAGTGCTATGGTCACTGACCATCACTTTTGGCTCGCAATAAAAATGGCAGTGGTCTGAGATATGTTCCCCACTGCTTTCTGCATATCATGGGATATATTGCTGACCTTAATCAACAAGTTACCACCTTCAGAATTTCCCATTTTCATTGTCTCTCACTCAATGTCAGAGCAAATTGCATGATTGATGTTCTAGTCTGTTTATCAAGGAACTGATGCATTCCCTGTCTAAAATCAATATTTAGAATAAAAGAGCTCAATGATAATTTTTTTTATAAATGTAAGTAAAAATATTGTTTAATTTTTCACCTGAAGAATTAAGTATTTGAAGATTAACTGAAAGGTAAAATTGATGTAGCTGATGACAGGATTGGCTGGCTCAGCATTCCTCATATCGGCAGTCTTGATGCAAGAAACATGGTAAAAATGAAACTATTAACTTCTGCTGAGCAGTGTACCAGAAACTCATGTGTTCCAAAAACAGGTGGTGAATGACTAGAGATCATGATAACTAGTTGTTTCACTTGGTTCTCTGACCTGCAGGGATTCCTTTCCTAGAGGGAAGAACTAAAATGTACTTATTTAGTGCTAATACTAAAGAAAAAAAATGAAACACCAATTAAAGCTCAAATTCCAGTGTGCCTAAAAGAGACTGAGTAGGATTTGAATTTATATTTGGATGCATGGTACATCAGTTCTCCTCTACTGGAAGGTCACAAGTGTACTAGGACTGTCATTAGTCCTTGCCTGGTCAAGAAAGTCAGCTCTGCCAGTCGTCTTCATTCCAGGTGTTTGTATTTCTGGTGGAACTTTCCAGCTGAAAATACAGATTCCTTTTAAGTTTACATCAGCTCACAATGGCAGGAGGTGCTTCATTGGAGCAGTTGGCTTGTTAATGACTGTGTTCTGCCCTTAGACTCATGTAGAGCACCACTGTGAGAGTTATGGTAACTGTATATGAACTTCCATCAATATAAATGGGCCTTGGAAAGGTTAATTTCTTCTGCTGCTTTTTTTTTGCCTTTTTCTGGATTGAATACAAAATTGAATCCATCTAGTGACAATGTGTTCCATGGAAGGTATAATTTCATTAGGACTCATTATTATGGTATTTATTTCTTAATTCCTGTCTCAATGACGTAAATTGAAAGCACTCTCTTCTAATTTGCTTCCAGTCACACAACAGATCCAGAGTGATTAAAAGGTATTAAAGTGCAAATGTAACTGCTGATGACATCAGTTTATGTTCAGAACCAGTGTAAAAGCACTGGCATGTACAAGTAGTGATACTCCTCTGATACATGAGTACCCCCAAGTTCTTATAATTTCTTTACCATGGTGTCCTCAGCTTCTTTCTGTCCTCGCTTGTAGAAACTGTCACTCATTGAGTTGAGTTGATCAATTGCGATCAGAAAATGTTTCACTGAAAATTTAGTTTAGGTCTTGGTTAATATTCTGCCTCTTTCATCAGAGGTATCTTTATTTGGGACCAGATTTTGCTGAAGAAAAAGCCTAAAATAATCTTTAATTGTGAGTACTCAAGGACTATGTTTGGTTTGTGTGCTAAATCTCAGATTAGCGTGTACTTTCGATGGAAAACCACTACATGCACATAAAATAAACACACACATCTTTAGAACGAGTGTTTAGACTCTGAAATCTCAGCCTTGTTAGAAGCTGGAAAGTGTAGTTAAATACTGATGTCAATCAAAAAAAAAATTGAAGTTTGACATGCAATCAGGAATACATTGTTAAAAGTGTATCCTGTGTGCTAGGAAGAACCGTTTTACATTTTCTTTGTCAGGACATGTGTGATTGAAAGTTGGGTGCACTCACACTGTTCAATTGGCAAAGTGTGCAGTGCCCTCTGAGCAACAGATTAAAGAATCTCTGTATTTGAAATATTTTTTTCCTCTTGACAATATGAACCACATAATCCCCTCTTACCCGTTTTTAATGAGCTGTGCTTTATGCTGATCTAGTGACTGAACGTTTGATAAGAATTATAAAAATGTGTTACATTTATGTTAAATCACCAACATTGCACTTTGAGTCAGACTTCAATAAACAATACAGAGATAGATGCATTTCCTATTCTTGGCTAATTTTGAAAGCACTGATCCCTCATCTAAAAGTGGTGTATTGCATCTTCTAATTATAATGTAACTTGTTATGATTGTGCCTATTACTACTGCTTCCCTGGCTAAGGGCTCCAAATGTTGGGCTCTTTTATTGTGTTGGGAGAACAAGAGAGTAGTTGCATACAGACTGGTTGCTGTTGGCAGTAGGATCATCTTTTGCAGGTAGTGCTAATGATAAGCCTCTGAATAATTTGCAGAGCAGAACAATCACATCCTCTTCCCTCTTGACCTTTTTAGCTGAAGTGCCTTCAGCTTACAAAAATCCACCCTCAAGTTTCCTAATCTTGATGCTTTGGTGAGTGGCAGCTTTTCTTTTCCTTGCTTGGGTGATGGGTGCAGCCAGATGTCCAGAGGCATGTGGAGACAGCATTGACTAGCGTTATGAAGTTGAGTCCAGAAACCCGTTAAGCAGAGAAGTGAACTGGGTAAAACTGGAGCAGTGCAAACCCCTTCAGTTTTACTGAATGTCTGCCATGCTTTATTTGTGGTTATAATCTATTATTGAAACTTCCAACAAACTTGGGTCAACTTTGATTTAGCAGTTCCTTGAAACCTTTCTCCCCTTCACCTTTCTGCTTGTGCCTGGAGGGAGCTGGCTGGGCATCAGCTGTGCAGGGATTCTGCAGGTGAGGGGAACTTTAATTACTGATCTAGTACTCAACAGATCTGAAATGAAAATCACCTTGGAAAGGAACTGTATCAGCATTGCTCTCAGCCATCCTGAGAGCACTCTCTTACTGTATTTCAATGACTTGACTCCCTCTGAACCAGTGCTGTTCATGCAGTTCCTGATTCTCATTAGCACTACTGCCATGATCCATCCTTGTGTTCTATGCACTGAAATTAGATGTGTAGCTCTGGGCTCAATCTCATTGAGGTTTCATGCTCTAACAAAACCCATCCTACCCCATCATAAGCAATACACTTAGGTATAAAGTGTTATTTCTGCATTCTCAGTACTTTCCTCTTGGACCACTGAGTAAGGCAGGATGCTGTCATCTGTAAAAAAAAAAAAAAAAAAACAAAAAAAACCCCTATTCCATAATATGTGCTGTTGTTCGACCATTTTATCTCAGATCATTTTGTAAATAAGAGCCTCAGATAATCTCAAGAGACCAGACATGTTAAGTGCAGCAAGAGAGCTGGAGCGCATCAGGTTCACAATGGCATGCAATTACCTGGTAGAAATGTAACCACAGCTGCTGTATTTCCAATGCTAGCACAGGGCACAGCAGGGGTAGATGGCAGAATCAATCTGTGCCGATCCTCCTGTAAACTGCTGTTAGTGGTGCGAGTCAGTCACACTGCACACCTCTAACTTGCACCCCATACAGGCTTTTTGGGACTGGGAAGTCTCCAGCAGCTCTTTCTAAATCGTGGCCAAACATTTTTCTCCTTAACAAATGTACCTATATCCTGATATTTAGAGTCTTGTAACAAGACTTTTGACTTATAGGGTTATGCCAATATTTATTCCCCAGTTTCACTAGAAAATCTTGTTATAGCCTGGGACAAACTCAAATGAGAGATTAAAGGAACCTTTCTGCCATAGCCAGTTGCTTTGCTTATTGCTGTTCCTCAATCCAGCAAGTCTGGAGTGCTCTCTGTGGGCTCAGATTTCTCCAAGGTTCAATCTTAGCAGTTTCTTCCCAAGATTTTTTGTGTGTGTTTTGCATTGCTGCTTTTCAAGTGGAGAATTAAAAGTGAAGCTTGAGGAATCCACAAATGTCTTCCAACTGAATCTGCACACTGACAGGGTAGGAATTCACACATGGATAACCCAAACAATCCATTGCTGTCAGTGACAGCAATCCCAAATACTCCAGAAGGTCTTCCTGGAATAAGATGATGCTATAACGAAGTCCATCATGCAAATAAATTATAAATTGGAATATCTATAAAGAAATGTGTCAACAATACATTTAACATCAAATAAACACAAGTCCACATAAATAAAACATGAAAAATAAAGGCAGTCCAGATCTGTGTTCTCCTATTCATGTATGGAGCCTTTGCTTAAGTACATGGGCCAGTGAGTCAGCAAAGATATGCAAGTAATTGACACGTGAGTAAAAGGTTTGGTATGAGATTCTGAGTCCATTTAAATAATGTATTTGCATCACAGGTAACTGCATGGAACCAGTATTCATAGTAAAGACCTATATAAGCTGTAACTAATAATGAGTAAATCAGCCATGTAACTCTTGCCAGTCAGTCAAAAATAATGATTATTAGGTCTTTTTAATTTGTGTGTGATTGCTTCGTAAGACTGAGCACTTAATTCCAGCGAAGAGATAAAGCAGCTACAGGAATATAGGACCCAAAGGATATGTATTAAAAGATGTTTCCACTATAATGTAGTAAGCAAAAATCACTGCATTCAAAGCAGCCCTCTCTAAGGCTCTAATGCCTCTGTGGAAATTGCTATTGCCTTTTCACCCTGGTGTTTTCAAGCAGAGATACTATAGTCTCTCAGGGCCCAAATCAATATGGAAAACACACCCATGCTATGCAGGAAGCAAAGAGGGAAACCAGAATTGAACTCTTCTTCAGTGCCAGAGTGAACTGGAAGCTAGATTACATGTCTGTTATCTTGGTGTGGGACAAGCCTTTGGGGTTTACCTAATGCTCAGGCAAAGCATAAGGGTTAATCTTTCATGGGAAAACCTAAGTCTCTTGACTCCTACTGATACTAATTAGCAAGCACTTGATGTTTGATTACTGTGTTGATAGAAAAAGGTCAATGAAACTGCAAGCTGATGGAGGATGATTCCTTCCAAATCAACTCCTTGAGTTTGGCTTAAAAATAAAATGATCTTGCTTTAATATTATGTTCTTCCCTTTCTGTGCAACTAAGTCGCAGCTGTGCATGTATTGTTGGGAGTGCATACATATGAATGTGTGAATGTTGAATGTATGCATGTGAGTACAGAGAAATAGTTTAAATAGGCACACATCTTTATTACACAGTGAAGAATGTCAGTGGTACAGTTAATGAAGCAATAATCTTGTAAAGGACATAGTGATTTCACTGATTCTCTCCATAAATAGTCTTTTACTTTCTGCTACAAGAATTATCTGAAGTCCCTTGCTGAATTTTACTACTAACTTTGCTGGGGCTTTTTATTTTTTTCCTGGAATGACTAATAAAAGACATCCTTGAAGTTCAAGAGACAGCAAACAAAAAAGCAACCAAACAAAATGGGGCTGTTATTGCCTGAGAAGTCATTTTGCAATGGATAAAAGGTCAGAGTAGCTTTTTGTCAGTGGATTTTCCTGTTGGGAATATTTATCTTCTACAAAGTGCTGCATCTGCGACCTTTGTGAGTATTTTATCAGTAACAAAGAGCTGAATAATTCTACCATTTTTTTAAAACCACTCATCTATATTTAAACAGTAAGAAGGAAAAAAAAAATCCTTGTGCTGAGAGCTTTGGAGGCAAGTTGCATACAATAAATGCTGTTTGTTATGGCCATTAATAACTTGCCACATTTGGTTGAAGAGGCAGTAGGGCGTCTGTAGTCTCTGTGTTATATGTAGAAGTGATTAATTTGGTTGTATTCAGGTTTATGTTCACTGTCTTATGAGTATTTGTCAGTCTTTAGCACTATTGATCATAGAACTCCACAGCCTGTGATGGGTGCAGGGCACTGTTGCTCAGAGCTGGTGCTGTAATATAAGCGGGGTGCAGCTTTGGCTCAGAGCAGGTTCTGCCCAAATGGTGTTGCTGTGAGGTGGTCTCAGCCCCCCCCCCAGGTTCTCCTTCTGACTCTGGCAATGGCGAAGGAGGCTTAATCCAGACTGCAATCATGTCTGCAGAGTAAAATCCTTAGTCAGGCAATCATGTTTTAAAGAACAAGCACATCCTTCTTAAGTCTGGGCTGCAGACATGAAGACCTTTAGGTAAAGATGTGGCTGGGTAGTTTTTTTTCCTTATTCTGTAGCAAAATGGGATGAAACCTATTTGTTTGGTTTGTTGTTTTTTTAGGCTTCTATAAAAATATTGCTAAATGTTCTTCTGGAGATCTAAAACTTACCAGATGATTACTTTAGTGGAAGAATAAATTTATTCCACAACTGTTCAGACTGGTATCTTGAAATAGTTTGAAAAACTGTATGTTTTTCTGGTCAGGCAGTATGACTTCTTTTCTCCTGATTATCCACTTCTGTATTTTGAGTTAGAAGAAAGATTAAATATTCTGAAGTACATATTCCTTCAAAAATATTAAGGCTGTTCTATACAGAGCACAGGAGTTCAGAAAATGGAGAGCACAGAGGATTATATCTGCTAAAGTTGATGGGTGCTGAGAAGTTCTACATAAGCTTTTCTTTCCATTATTATTCATGTGTTAATAAAGAAAAACGTAGCAAAACCAGTAATTAGAACAAAAATGGTATTTTAATGCATTAAACATCCTACGAAATTTTACATTTAACTGAAGATACAGGAATAAATGAAGTATATTGGAGTAAACATGAAAGTATTTTGTGTGTGTACGTATACATACATACTTATACAACATTAGCACATGAAGGAAGTACACTGGCTTGCTGGATTCAGAACTAGAATGGAAAGCCCAGGGTACATAAACCTACTGTGCTAATGCTTAATGGTGGCTTCCAGATCATAAGGTTCAGTAACTCCTGCCAAATAACTCACAAATTATGGAAAGGGATTCTTTGTCAGTTCTGTGCAACCGAATGGACCTCCAAATCTTACAGGTATTTGCTCTTTCTTAGAGGTGAGAAAATACTGGGAAAAAACCTTAAGAATATGTGCTAGAAATTAAAAAGCAAAATGTCACTAACCTTCCAGCATTTCTGTTTCTATATTCCTATCACACTTCTGTGATTGGGTTTGAATTGATTAATGCTTCCTGAAAATGAATTTCAAGAATAATGCAAGAACATTATTTTTCCTGGTGAAGCATCTATACGCGTGTCTTTAAGCAACCTGATATTCTAATACATTTACACAAAGCTATCCAAGCCACCCACATTCATTGCACCCAATTTCTATTTGAGTTGTAGCTTAAATTTAGTTTTAAGCTCTTTGTGAAAGGAACTGTCAACTCCCCTCATTTTGCAGCTCCTAAAGTCACGGAGCTCTGCTTCTGGGGGCACAGATGTTATCACTTTGAAATGAGTAACACCACTGCGTGGAAAGCGCTTGCACAGACACTAATTTGGGAACATACACACTGTCATGTGATTGATGGATAATGACAGGTAATGTGGTTTGAGTTCTTAAAAGCTGTTACTAGATGCTGTTTACTAGTTTTGTAGTTAATTTAGAACAGTGTAATTCAGGCAAGCTCAAGGGTGAGCTAGAAGTCAAGGCTCAACAAATACAGATGAAATGTAAATCCTCATCAGTAAAATCAATGAATCTGAATCATCTCTTCTCACTCTGTGATTGAGTTGACCCTGTTATATAAAATTATAAATAACCACATGGCGTATGGAATTTTGGTGGATGCTATATAGGGATTGTAGTCCCAGCAGCTTGCCTGGAATAGCTGCAGGATGGGAAATAATAAAATAAAATAGCTGCGGTCACTAACACAAACTCTTTTCAAAGCATTCTAATGACAGCAGAGTGCAAACAAGGAAAAAACTAAGCCATTTGCGGCGGTATGTCAGAAACTGAGAGTCAAGGAATGATCCTCCTAAACCGTTTTAATACTGCTTGAAGCAACTGATTGATCTCTCTTGTCAGTGTTGCAAAACACATTTTCAGGCATCTTGAGATTCTTGTCATCTTCAAGCAGCATCTCTGCTGCAATGTTTTCTGGCATATAAATCATGGAAGTAATTAAGAAAATGAGTCAGTGCTATTGCCAGCTCAATAGAAAATTGTCAGGGAAACCAAATGAATGCAAACTTTGAAAAATAATTTCAGAGTTCCAAGGCTGTCTTGAAGAGCCTCATCCACCTGATTGCTTCTGATGGCACAGTTACACTGGTCAAATGACCAGTGAGGTTGCAGGGCCTGTGGCCTCAGACAACCTCATTTTGCTCCCGTGTTAGGTAGCTTTGTATTATATGTCTGACAGAATCAATCCAAAAACCTCAGGACAAGAGTCTCCTGTGCTTGCACAGTTGATCTGTAGAGGCCAGAAATGCTCCAGTTTTCATTTCTCATCTTTTGACCAGCAACAGAAATCATGGTTCATGCAAAAGTCACTTTGTTGGAAAGGGGTGCAACATGCTACTCTTTTTTCTAAGTTTATGGGTTTTTTATTATGAATAATCATTTAAAAAGGACTAAAAATAAAAAGGCTTTAGAATGCCAGTAGCAGAATAGATCACTTTGCTGGGTATGTGTATGCATGTACACACACGTGTATGCGATGCTTGCTTGCAACACTGGTTGTGGTTTTTTGTGGTTGTGGTGTCACCACGATAGATTCCTTGACACAAATTATTCTGATTCAGAGTCTGCTGCTGATTTGCCCATGTTTTTAGAGTCAACACTGAAGAGCTTAGCTTGACTTGCTGAACAAGTCTTTTTTGGCTCTTCCACTCTCAAAATATTAATATGGGATTCAAAAGCCATTGAAACTGTCAGTGGCTGCTCTCTGTTGGGTAAATATATTTCCTCTTTGCTTACCACTGCTCCCATGAAAAGGGTCTGCTCTTTCTGCTTCATGAATAGGTCCCTCATTTTTCAGTTATCCTGCATTATTTTCCCCTCATACCCATGCAGTACAGGACCTCCTTCAGGTGAAGCAATGATTGAAGTTGTACACAGTGATTCTAAGTCTTCATTTCCACCCTTGTCTAAAAGGAAAAAGAGATACACACTTTTAGATGGAATAACATTTGCTGCTGTGAAATTCATTCCATTTGCACATCCAAGAAGTCCGCATAAATGTGTAAGTTTTTAGATGAAATTGATTTTCATGGCATCCAACCACAGCGTTAACTCTTTTGAATGCATATTGGACTGTAGTGCTGTTCGCTTGAAAACTCTGGCAACAGCCTAGCTACAAGGAGGTACTTAAATTCCCTCCCTTCTTCCCCCCAGGGATTATTTAGTGCTTAGTGTCTCAGAAGCTTAATAGAATCTTCCTTACCATAAATTTTAATAGGGTGGTACTGTAAAATATCAAAATGCCAATATATATTTGCTAAATATTTAACAAGATTCTCTTGCTCAATTATTTAGATCACATCCAGAGTTCCCTCGAAACAAATATGAACTTTTACATGGATTTGAACAAAGTACACTCTAAAGTGAACTGTATAAACATGTTCATGTACTGACACTGCTGAATACAGAGAGAATTTCAGTCAAAATTCTAACTTAAAATTCAAGGGATTTTTCACATGGCACATCAGATAAAAAAGAAATTACAAAGAGAAACTGGAAATGTTTTATTAATGTCTTTTTTTTTTTTTTTTTTAAGAAAAAAAAACCCAAAAGACAACACCAATAATGTTTTTACTTGTTTTCTCTTATTTTCTACCAAACTTGTTTTCTGTGTGTATATATGTTTTTTTCTCTTGGGTAGTTTTCCCTACAGGACTTTAAATTAAAAAGGAAAATTTAATCTGGGCCTGAGTACACTGGAAATTTTGAGTCACAGACATTAATCCCAGAATATTTTACCCTTTGAAAATTATTTGTGTGGGAGCAAACCTGTGACTTCTCTAACTGAAGGAGCAGTAAAGTAAGACAGGACACTTCTCTGCAGGCAAGTAAGAAAAGCTCAAGCAGAATGAGGGGTATGAAAAATGTAGCTTTCTTCTCATGCTAACCCCAAGATTTCTTCAGTAGCACTGGCATTGCTGCTTGCCTCTGTGCCTGTTGCATGGTGGCCCTGAGCATCCCAAAATCTGACATTTCCACCAGCTCTCTGCCTCCCTCACGTACTGTGTTCACATTTGGCTAGCTCTGTGCTACCTTGCTGCTCTGCAGCTCCCATGGAGGAAGGGCCATTTAGGTCCATTGGAGCAACCAGTCTGTGTCCACGCTGATTTTTGTTGATTTTACCTGGTTACCAGCAGGTTGTAATACCAAAAGGATTGTAAGACTCAGTTTTGTCCAAAAACTACACTAAACACAAACAGTTAAGAGGTGGTTATTTCTATCCTTCCCCAAGGTAATAAAATCTACCAAATTCGGTTACAAATCCTGTGAGTATTGCATTAATTACATTAATAAGCATGGATTGATTGACTACCCTCATTTATTTGATAACAAGCAATTGAGGGACAGGGTTATCAAGGTAATGTGACCTTATGGTGTTACATGATTCGTCATATAGATGAGATCCTTGATTTCCAGAATAAAAAAAACCCTGAAAAATCTCCCCATGTTCCCCACTTTGGGGTTTTGCTGCAAATAAAAATGTCCCCTGCGGGTTCCTGGCTTTAATTTTTAGGGTCTTTCTCCCCAAGATACAGTATACTTGCTTATAGAGATAGCACATTTCATATAGAACCATGTTTATGTTTTTTTTTTTTCAACACAGAAAAACTGTGGGAATTCAGTTTATATCCCATATATTTTAAATTCTCAGTTGTAATTTTGGCAGGGAGTTTTAGTACAGAAAGCTCTCCTCATTAAAGAGATCACAAGAGAGTTGAGACAGGTTTTAAATAGCAAGCAATAAAATCCTACCTAAATTTCCCTTGGTTTTTGTTGGAACCTCTTTCCTTATAAATCCCAGTCATTCTGCTATGTGTTGGGTGCCAGTCAGACTGATATACTTGCAAAAAAGCAGAATTTCCTCCAATGTGGTTTACTTTTGAGGTACTGAAGAAGTTCATAGTGACACAGTTTGTCTCCTGTCACCCTAAACCACTCTTGGTGTTGGAAGGTTTCAGCAGTACCTTCTGCACCATCTCTCTACATGACCAGCCAGAGTGATGCTTTACTCCTCTGTGATAAAGAATTAAGTGGTATATCCGACTTAATAGGAAAGAGTAAGCCAAGATCCTAAAACATTCAAGTGTAATATTTTTTTAGTATTTTAAAGGGAACTTTTTTGCACAAGATTAGTTCAGTGTCCATAAACTGAAGTTTGAGATTTACTTATTTGTTATGTACTTTCTTATTTATTCTCCTGTTTTACTTTTAAAAGAAACATCAATAAAAGCAGTAAGACAGCACCCATCAACAAGCATTTTAACTTGTTGCATGCAAATTTACCCACTTCAGCAATCTGTCAGTTAAAAAAAATTAGGGAAGATAAATATTCCTTGAATACCAGCAAGTCTGGGCTCTCCTCAGCACTAGATGAGAGAATTTAAGTGGGGAAAATTCCTTCTGTTCCTCCATTCAAAGTAAATACTGTGCTGAGGAGCCCCTGATATCTTGTCACTGCCAAAGCAAGCCATAAATATAGTTTCCTTGTGAGACTTACTTCCACTTATCAGGGACAGTTACAATGCATGGTCGCAATATGAAATCCCATCTTGAGATGGAAAAGGCCTGAATATTCCTGCCGCCATTATTCCTGCTGCTCTCTAATGTGAAGGCCCAAATAAGGCCCAGATCCTCACTATTTTTACTTTTTTTCCCTGCACTTCATTGCAGCTCTCAAGAACACAGTTTAATGGCAATCTTTATAACCCCTGTCAAAAATCATGATTTTAAAACAATAGGAGGAGAATTATCAGGGGAACATATGTCTGACATAGGGCAATTTTACTTTATAGCTAGAAGGAACATCTAGAACGCTTAAAAATATAAACCAATTTCTGGTGGTTATTATTCAATTTAAGACAGTAAGGCAGCTTGTAAAGCCTCTCAAATGCCTGATGTGACCTCTAATGAGTTTTAACCTTGTTTTTTGCACAAAAAGCTTTGCAGACTTCCTGTGCTCATTGAAAAATGTGGTATTTACTGATGCACAGATTGTTTCAAAACCACTCTATAAAATCCCTATGGACACAAACATTGCTAATATTCACATGCTAGCATTTGAATCTTCCTAGATATGCAGGTTTTAGCTCAAGTTTTTGCTTCCTACCATATTCAAGAGGTGAGTTAATCTGTGACTGCATCAGCATGAGGCTACCATCGTCAAGTTATCAGGGTTTTCATAGTGGCCCAGTTTTCCAATGTCCTCTTAGAATTCAGACGAGAGGGGCTTTATTTGCCTTGATCAGGTGTTCTGGAAAGAGATGGACCTCCGCACAGTGTCACATGTTTAAAATGCTGACAGACTGATTTAGTATTAACTGACAACTTGGCTACACACTATAATTTTTTTCAGGACACTATCGAGAGTAGTGCTGTTGAAATAGTGTTCAGAAAGTCACTCTTCCAGCAGTCACACTGACAAACGTCAGGATTAAACTAACATACAGTATGATAAGTTTCTTTCTATAGACCTGAATGTAGGAGGTATCACCATAAGCTGTGCCCATGCCCTTTTTCATTTACATGGCATTGGTAAATAACATGCAACAATGGATTCTGAATGTAAGGTAGAAACATGTAGAAAAGACTGTTGGCTGTTCCCAGGAGACTGGTTTAAAGGAGGTGTCCTGGATTCAGTAGTAGCAATCATTTTTCTCCTTCTTAGTAGCTGGTGCAGTGCTGTGGTTTTGACTTTTGGACTGGGAACAGCACTCATAACACCAATGTTTTTAGTTGCTGCTCAGTAATGTTTACTCTGACCAAGGACTTCCTGAGTCTCATGCCTTGCCAGGGAGAGGGGAAAGCCTGGAGGAAGCAGAGACAGGACACTCAACCCAAACTAACCAAAGAGGTTCCATACCACAGTACATCATGCCTACTATATAAACTGGAGGCTGTTACCCAGAAGGGTTAGATCACTCTCCATCATGCTGGGTATCAGTCGGCTGGTGGTGAGTGGTTGTATTCTCTTCCTTTGTTATTTCCCTTATCGTTATTGTTGGCAGTAGCAGCAGTGGTTTGTGTTATACCTCAGTTACTGGGCTGTTCTTATCTCAGCTCGTGTGAGTTACATTCTTTCGATTCTCCTTCCCATCTCTCCGGGAGTCGGGGAGGAAAGGGAGAGGGAGGGAGTGAGTGGCTGCACAGCTGAGTTGCCAACTGGGCTTAAACCATGACAGTTATTTTGGCACCCAATGTGGGGCACGAAGTGTTGACCAGAGTGTGTCTAATCATGTTTGTGGTAAGCATTCATTGTTTCAGATTAATAGTCATTTATCACAATGCTGATTTATTGGCTCTCAAAGTTGTTGCTCTTGATCTCACTGTTTCAGTATGTTTTACCTTACTTACAGCTGGTATTTGCTGTGTTAGCTTTTACCAGCTTGGGGCCTTGGGCTAAGGTTCTTGTTTCATTGTACTTTATGGTAATTACTTGCAGTACAATTGAATCATTGATCATGAAACTGATCTGGCTTGCGTTCCCACTGTGGTCACTACCTCTATATTTGAGAAGTATATAATAGAAGTGTATAGTAATTACACATCTTTTTTCCCCTCCTTGGGTGGTCAACTCGTGAAGGAGACATTTCCTTACTTTTCCAGCTCCCTCACCAGACCATTTACAGCATCATTTGAGAGTTCTGAAGGGTTTGAATGGCTTTTAGGTACTCTTGAGACCTGCCTGCTGATTATGATGGGGATCACCATGTTGGCACACATACAGAGTGTGTTTTACCCATGACCATTTTGTCTGGTCCCAAGAGTTAAGCAGTCAGGTTTGGGCCTTGCCTGGGGTCAGACAATGATAAGGAGGACCAAGAGATTTTCCCCAAGGCTGGACAGTCATGAGTAGCAGGGTGTGGGGCACAGTTTGGGCAAGTAACGGGGCCATTGGGCTCCTCTGGTGCTTTGGAACTTCACCACTGCAAAAGTGCAAAATCCAGAAAAATTAGTAAAACACTTAAATGAGGTGTGTTGTCATCCTGGTTATACCAGAGAGGGACAAATCATGGCAAAGTCCTGGGGCTTGGCCTATGCATACAGAGCCCTGTTCAACACTATCCAGCGCCTTCAAAAGGAAAAAACTATCTCTGGATCTGATGGCAAAGCAACAGACAACGCAGCTACCCCAGCTCCAAGCACAGCAGCTACACCAGCCCTAGTGACAAATACAGCAGCTACCCAAACCCCAACAACAGATGCTGCAGCCACTCCAACCACAGTGATAATCATGGCAGCTAAACCAGAGGACCAATTCATGCCAATATTGGTTCCCCCTGTATGCAAAGGGAAAAGCAAAAAAAAAAAAAAGACAAGGAAGATGAAGAAACAAGATGAAGAAGCAATGTCAATGCACTTACTACCCAGGACAGCATCTGATCAGGAGTCATCATCACATAAATAGGAGAAAGAAGAAGAGGTGACTTCCTGACCTCGGACCTCAATCGAGCTATGGAATATGCAAAAAGACTTTTCCCATCAACCAGGGGAGCACATCATCACCTGGTTGCTCTGATGCTGGGAAAATGAGGCCATGATCATGAGCTAGAAGGTAGGGAAGCCAAGCCAAGCAGCTGGAAGGGGGAATTGACAAAGCAATTGCAAGAGAGAAACAGTCCCTCAGCCTTTGGAAGCGGCTCTTGGCAACTGTGAAAGGTTTTTGCACAAGGACAATGTTTTGAGTCGTTCGGCCAAGTGGACTACTCTAGAGAAAAGCATCTAGTCTCTGACGGAATCAGCCATTATAGAGATGATCTATTACATCAGGCAGAATGCTGGGGATGCACCTATAGGTCAAATGTACATGACCCATGTGGCGGAAATTTACATGTCATGATATGCCCATTCATTGGCAGCAGTAACCTGGAATGACATAATACCACTGACAGTGGATGAAATGATTCATAAACTCTGAGAGTTTGAAAACAATCTCACCCCTTCCATCGTTTCAGCTGTGGAAAAACTGTCCCAGGAATTCAAACATTTGAGAGACGATCTATCTGATCTATCCGATCTATCCAGCTTCCCACATGTACCATGGCACGGCTATTAACAAAAGACATCCTGCTGCTTGAGAGAGAAGATACAGAAGGTATGCACCACAGGCCCACCCTGTGGTTTTACCTTCAGGATCACAGAGCAGACATGAGGAAGTGGGGTGGAAAACCTGCCTCGACTCTGGAGGAATGGGTGCATGAACTGAAGAAGAGAACAAAAGTCAAGGATGATCATCCCACAAAAGCTGCAGCTTCAGTCTCTGGTGAGCAGGTTTCCAGATGGAGTGGAAGAGCTGACTTTACTCCAGCTCCTGTGATGAAGAAGACTAATCCTGTTCTACAAGACTTAAGTGTCCAGTGTTGTGATGACTATTAGAGGGGCCCTGCCTCCAGCCAGGTGGATTTACTGGACTGTGTGGATCAAATGGCCTGGCACATCTCACAGAAGTGTAAAGCTCTAGTAGATACCGGTGCACAGTGTACCCTGATGCCATCAAGCTGTCAAGGGGTGGAACCTATTTATGTTTCTAGGGTGACAGGAGGATCCTGAGAGTTGACTGTACTGGAGGCTGAAATCAGCCTGACTGGGAGGAAATGGCAAAAATGTCCCATTGTGACTGGTCTGGAGGCTCCATGCATCCTTGACATAGACTACCTCAGGAGAGGGTACTTCAAAGACTGAAAACTGTACAGTGGGCTTTTGGTATTACTGCTTTGGAGACATTTTGACATTTGGAGACAAACTGAGCAGCTGTCCACCTTGCCTGGTCTCTCAGAGGATCCTTCTGTTGTGGAGTTGCTGAAGGTTGAAGAACAAGTGCCAATGGTGACCATAACAGTGCACCAGCTGCAATACCACACTGAGACTCCTTGATTCCCATCCATAAGCTGATCTGTAGATTGGAGAGTCAAGGAATGATCAGTAGGGCTTAAACTACGACAGGAGGAAAGGCAACTTTCCTTCTGCTGGAGGCATACACTTTGTGCTGCATACACAAAATGGGTTATCAGGGGATGGATAAAATCAGCCTAGAAGGAAGGTGAATCCCAGCCAGGGATGGAGAAAGGTGCTTGAGGAGCCTTTGGATTATGTGTGTGTTCATATGTGTTGACTACTCTTAAGGTAATCATTAATAAATACAGATTGTGCTTAGCTTTTGGGATGGATTACTTCCTCGAAGCAAGAGTTGATCTTCCTTCAGCTGAAGAGAAATTGTGGATGTGGGCTAGGGCCAAGTAATGGATTTAGGTAGTGGTGGAGAGAAGAAAGAGCATTTATGTCAAGTGCTTTTAATTCCCCTTTATATTGAGAGATACTTTTAACACTTGTATTCTCATTGTTCAAACTGGTACCTGATGAGATGGTACCAATTTATCTTGCTATTAGCCATGAGGAACTTTGCCCTATTTGTTTTTCTGTACTGCAACCCTGATAATGACCATTTCTAGACTGCAAAGTGCCTATAATCTGCTCATGTCTCAAGTAGCACAGACCAGTTCAGTTTGGTTTTAAGCCTCACTTTCAGTGTGCCAGCATTATTTACATAGCTTTAACAGCAGATTTAAGTTCCAACATAGAATACCAATCTATTTATTTTAAATTTATTGCCATGAACTCCTCATTCCCTACAGAACTTCCTGCATTTCAGCCATCTAGCCATTTGTTTTCATTTTGCCTCTGATTAAATTAGAGGTAGAAAAGAGGAGGAAACACCTGAACCAACAACACTGACCAGAAATTTTATAGTGTCCAAATAGGCCAGTGGCAAACGGGGCATCAACACAAGCCATCCAGCCATGACCTTTCTCTTTTACTTGAGTTAATAGGTTAATGAGACACAGGCTATGCAAAGAGATGTGGAACTCTCAGCACACACCCTGTAAATGTACATCAGCTCAAGGTTGGATCCTTGGTGTGAAATACACTTTGTTCTCTGTGTGCTTACATAGGCATTACCGACCAGAATAGGAAAGATTGCTGTGCAGGAATAAATAAAACTCTCAGCTCTGTTTCTGCAGTCTTGGCTGTCAGGTAAGAAAATAAGCAGGAGTTGGACATGCTTCCTCAGCAAGTATTGCTCTGAATGCTCACACGATGGACTTTCCTTACTAAAACTAGTCTGGGATATTCTTCCTTGTAAAACTCGGACTTCTTCCTTGTTAAGACTCACAAGTCTGCTTGCAGGAGGAGTGGGGGAACCAAATTCAGACCCAGTTCATTGTAGTATTAACTAATCCATCTTAGATGCTATAATTTTGTGCCTTGGCAGGGTGATTTAGTCCTGTGCTCACTGGGACGGCTTTCCATCTCCAGCTGTCACAAATTCACTCTCAAGATCATCTGTTTAATCCTCAGTATTATGACAGAGAAAGGGGAGAAATTCCAGTGTTAGCTGAGAAGCAAAGCACTGTGCTATATGACCAGAAACAGAGCACTTTGCTGCTAGTTCAGTATATCTGTGTTGCATCAATAATTAAATATGCCTTAATAATAAATATATAATTAAATATACCTTAAAATAAAACATAGGACAAACCCCTAGAGAATGAGTATGTTGCAACTTGTTACTGGCCTGGTTTCTGCACAGGCTTCAGTGGTGTAAACGAGCTTGCTATGCAGTCACACTGTGTGGGATTAACAGTAGTAGTAAAACACCCTTTGCTGCACCACCCACGGGCTGGGAACAGGGAGAATCACCTCTACACTTCCTAGTAGCCCCTGCTTCAGCTCCCATGGAGAAGCTGGCATTTACTTGCTGACACTGAAGGGCCTGAGGAGGTTTAATTATTATAATTTGGGGGCTTGATTTGTGTAATCCTTTATTAATATCAAGGATTTTAAAAAACCCTGATGTTTGAACTTTAGAAGTGCTAATGTATAAAGCATCAATTAAAGAAGTACAGCATAAAAAAAATTTTCAGCTTGGGAAAAAAGCAGTGCTCCAATCAACTTTTCTCTTTAATACTCATAGCATTGATCACTTCATTTTTTACTTACTAATGATTAACGTTAAATACTTTATTACTAAAACACTGTTTCTGTTATTTTTCCTTTTGAGAAGGAGAATTTTTTTCTATCAGCAAGAAATGAAAGCTGTATGGTGTTCAGTCAAAGAATTACAGAGAATACGGAGTCAGGAAGAAAAACCATAACCATAATTACCAATAAGAAAGTTATATCTGAGGATTACCATTATCAATAAAATTTTACCTCTTATATAAAAGCACATGTGTGTCTCTTAGGTCAAATCCAATGCACTCTTTGCATGTTACTAGTTCCTTTGATATCAAAGGGAATTATTCAAACTGTTGAAAATACAGTAATTGAAATTTATTGTTTCCAGAAGCTCTATCAATTCTGTGTATCCTTGGGCAAGTTTGATATTTTGAGACATCTGGAACACCTGTGTTTTCACCACTGGCTAATCTAAGCCTCTAACCTATACAAACTATACCCAAGGATTCCTGTTGAATATCTGTTCTGCTCTGTTGCTATTTATCTCTGACTAGTTGCAATATTATAGATTTATTCTGGATGTGAGTCTAAGTTGCAAGACAAGATATTGATTCAGAATACCTGGTAATAGAACAGTAATTGCTTTGCTTTAAAATTAAGTGACCATGCTCATCTTAGAATCTATATTATTTCATCATTTCTAGTAGTATCTCATGATATGAAATAGAAGAGACTCCACACCCAATTGCCCTCACATAAACAATAGTTCATGTTGTTTTTCACAAACAAATGGCAATCGGGAAAGCTCTCCTTATTTACCAGAAGTGCAGCTGATTGCAACAAAGGTTCCCTTTCTGGGGAAGGGAAGAAGAATAAGATGTACCTTTCAAGTTACTTATAGATAGTATATGTATTAACAGAAACTATTTTTACTTTTCTTTCTGTAAGATTGCTTCAATTTTATGCTAAATTAATAAAGTAAAATGGAATTAGATATGTTCTGTAGTGATTTTATGAATACAAATGCAATGCAAAAGCAATAGACTTCGGTAAACAATAGGATTTTCTTCCCATTACCATACTTAACAAGTAAAGAAAAAAATTAGCACTGTTTCCAGTACTGACTTATTGTGTTGTGCTGGAAACGGGGTCTGATGTATTTTTCTGCTTTGAAAGACAAATTCCCTCTGGCACATAAACTGCATATTTTCTGAATTGTGAGCTAATTTGCATTTTTAAAAAACATCTGTTTATGAATATCTTTGTGATAATAATTGCTATTTACAAAGTTCTAATCAGGAGAGTGAAATTTTAAATGAAGAATACTGGAGGGAACAGACTTCTACCTTCTGGTTGCTATTGCCACAATTTTATTCTTCTACAGCCTGCAGTTCAGCCTCGCTTCTCACTCCCCACTCCCCTTATTTTATCTCCATTTCAAGTCCACTTCCTTTCTCATGTGCATGGTTTTTTTACCTCTTAACAGTGACATGGAAAACCTAGAATGAAGCTTCTCTTTTACTTAGTAAACAAGGCCTTGTTTGAGAGGGGATGAGAGGAAGGATTTACTGAGGGCTTTTGCTTTCAAAAGGATTAACTAAGTCTTTCATAAATCTGGAGGAACACAGGAACATGATGTGACTGCTAGACACAACACAGGCATGTTCTGAGTAAGGAATTGCCACCAATTCTGTAGCAGTTTACAACAAATTTGGTCAGAATCCTACTGGCTTGTTCAGAATCTCTAAATTAGAAAAAGCCATATCTCATTGTCATACAAAGCTTTAGAAAAACCTAATACTTGGGCTTGTCATTCAAAGCAAGAAACAATAACTGAGCAGCTTTGAGTGTTTTTCTTCTCTATCTCCTCAAAAGAGCCAAGGAGGACTTTACAAAAGATGCCTGGAGCCACCTGTGCACAAACAAGAGCAAAATCTCATTAGATTTTAACACCTTGAAGGAGATGCACTTTTTAAAGTACAACCATTCTTTTTTCAGACCCCCCAGCATCTTCATCAATTAAGCACCACAGTCCTAGCACTGATTCATACAAAGGTTAAAGTGTTTTTTCAGTGCAGAAAGCATACCTTCAAAGTTGATATAAAGGGATTTTTGCCTGCATGAGAATCAGGCCCAGTGTTATCATATCGATGCTTTCTTGATCTGCTGCACAGCTTTCAGTTCTGCAGACACTGGACATGAGATTTCTGGAACCAGAGTAAAAGTCTTTGTTTTTTTTAATCCCTGGTGGGAGAAAAGGTGTCTGTCTCTTAATCTTCCTCTTCCCCTCCACCTTAAATTTGATAATACTGGCTAATTAGCATAAGTTAAAATATTAACATGGTCAAGCAGGTGGAAATTTTAATCACTGCTTAGCTGAATAAAATATGTTACTGCTCTGTCCCCATGGCAAACCCAAAAGGAAATCAAAGGAGTCTTTAAGTTGGCTAATTCAAGATGGGTGACTTGGATAAAAAGAATAAAAAAAGTTCTAGAAAATACATATGAGGTCAAAACTCTTATCTCTACGTGAAGGCTAATGTGATAATTCTCATCTCTGCTGGACTTGTGCGTTGTTATAACTCATTCAAGTGAGTATAACTGCTGCAAAAACCTCTGCACTCATCCTAATTAAGACAGCCTGCACCAAACATCGTTAGGTGGACCAATGAGTAGCATCTATTCACACACTTTCTATAACTCTATTACATACCTTGAGTTAATTAGCTACCAATGAACTTGGAGTAAAACACTTGAGACAGGCAAACCCTTTATGGCTGTGATGAAGTAAGGTGCTGTAGTGATGAGCTATTATGTTATCATAGGATTTTGACTAAATAGAATTAACAGAAAAAACTTTTGTGCTGTTTATTTTTTACATCATACATATGGTTTTTATACCATATTTGTCATGACAGTTGTTGAATACCCTTTGGTAGTTCATCAAGCAGCATTAACATCAAATTTGTGTGATTTTATTTTGGCCAGTGTGGTGGGTGAAGTGTTTTGTTTCCTTTTAGATACTCTCTCAGTTTCTAGAAAAAAATAGGCTTAAAAGATTGTATATTTTAATAGGGAAGTTTTAATAGAGCTAGTTCCAATTCATCCTTTTATGTGTAAGAACTTCAAGTTTGTAGACTTTACTCTCAGTTTTGTTTCAACTTTAAAAAGTAATACAGCACTGGAGGTTGTCAAGGATTTCCTTCCACAATGATCATGTAACAAGGAGTGAATAGTCCTATTTTTTTTTTTTCCATTGAGGGAATTTGACTACCATTGAAATATTGTACCTGTTTCATACAGCCAAAGCATTCTAGATTTTGTTGATGGTATATTTATTTGCATCCACCTGGATGCTGAGTGGGATATAACATGGGTATTAAAATTGAAATACTTTATTTCTATTCTTCTTCAGTGGGCCAAAGTCTAAACGCAGACTTTTATAACTATGTTCACTGGTTTCCAGTGACACAGGCTCTTTTCTGAACTGCACAGACTCTATGGGGCTGCAGGAGAATGGAGGCAGAAGCTCCCCCAAAAGCCAGTGTCCTCTGCACTGAAGAGTGTCAGTGGTTAAATGTGCTTTGGAAGGAAATGAGCAATTTCAGAAGTTCCAAACTTAACATTGTGTAGAAACCTTTGTAGAAACTACTGCTTGCTTCAGTTTTTATTCCTAATCTAAGAAAGAAATACCAGAATATTGACATTTTTGTTGGAAATTGGGAAGTTGGGATTTTGCGCAGCTCACAAGGAGGGGAATAGCAGTCATGCCATAACTTCTCTTTACCATAGAGGTCATTACTTTTATCTGTTGTCTCCCATTCACTTTACAGGCTATACTATTTGTCTGCATAAAAAAAATTGCTTGAGAAATTCAACAGCATTATCATTCTCATCTTTCCTCTTATTTGTATTCTGTGTTTCTTGGTGTAAGCATCACTAAGTTGCCTGCCTTCCTCTTTCCTGGTTATTGTAGCTGTGATAGCAGAAAGCCCTGGGCTAAGTCCTGCTAACAGCAAGAGCACTTTTAAGGCCACTCCAGGAGTAGACAAGTACCCAGCTTGGCATGTTGATACGTTATCCCCTCCTCAGACTTCGTTGTTTGTTCTGCTGCTTCTGGAGCAGCGTTTCACTCCTGGCAGCCTTCCTCTGCAATCTAACACACCATCTTTCAGCTCCACTTGTCCTGAGACAACAGGGAGCTCTGTCAGCACGAGGGGAAGCAAGAATTTCTGGGGAGAGAAAGAAACCCCCTGACAATAGAAAGAAGATCTAGAAGGAGAAATAATTTGGTGGAAAGAGGAGGAGGAGCAGGAAGAGAAAATATAAAGGCAGAATAGTAGATGGGATCAAAAGGGAGGGAAGATGAAAAGCAAGAGCAGAACTGTGGGAGAGCGAGCAGGGGAAATTCTGCAGCAGCACCAAAGAGCTTCAGGATCTGAAAAATGTAAAATGTTGGTATGTTCAGAAATCAACTTTTCTTTAGCTGAGTGTAGAACAGTGTGTCCAAAGCTGGTTGTAGCATCTATACAGTGGCAAAGCAACCACCATGTCCATTATTTACCTGCAAAGTGTTGAGGTTGACAATGAGAATTTGCCCTTTTCAGTGGTAGTTTTCTTGCCTCCTCTGGGGAGAAAGAGGTTTTCTTTTGCCAGTTCTACGCTTGCATCCTGAAGCTACTCTGCACCTTGCAGAAAGAATGCAGAAGTAGATGTATAACCTGTGTCGCACAAGACCCGCAGTCAATTCCTGCCCGCTCACATTTTCCCAAGAGAAGATAAATGTTCCTTTGAAAGCAACAAGCAGATTGGGTATCTGCCTTTTCATATTACCTTTAAGATTAAGACAATAAGTGGTGTTTCATTTTTTTGTCTTTTAAGGTGCCTTTTAACTTTCCCAAGCAGCTGATTACACATTAGGAATGGGAGGATAGGAGGGTGCTTTTTGTCTTACCTCTGTGATTTATTGTTGAACTCTCAAACCATTGGATTCAGCCGCCTGAAACACTCACTCATCTCACCAGCACTAAAGAGAAAAGTGCTTCTGGTTCTGATTTATTCTAGAAATACATATTTTTTTTTTTTATTATGAAGCACAATTTTACTATAATGGCTTTCAGATCCCTGAGGAGAAGCATATCCAGCCTGATTCACATATTGATAATGTAATACAATATATTTTCCATTATGGCTTTGAAGTGCAGGTCTCAAAAGCTCAACTTAAAAAAAATCTTGTCTGAAACTTGTAAGCTACTCTACAGAGGTGATTTGTGTAAGGTGCCCAGACATGCCTGCAGACCACCCTGTCTGTATGGGATGGAAACAGCCCTTGGTATTAGCAATGCTGAAACAGAATACATCTAATACTTAGTTTTATAAATGTTTCATTCCTTTTTATGAGCAGCATTTCTTTTATATCTGCTTCCCTAAGGTGACTGGCATGGCACTGTGTGATTCATCACAATATGACATGACAAGAAAAATACCTCAAAGATACGGTACTGTTATCAGACAAAGGAGGGCCTTTTTGGCATTAAGAACACTTAAGGGTACACTCCGTAGACGTAAATGCATGTAACTCTTATTGGGAATAAATGTCATGTCTTTTCTGATAAGAAGTGAAGAAAGCAAGAGCTTTAAGTTGGTGAAAAAAATATGACAATTTTTACCAGGTTCTGATGGTTAAAATCACCTCCCTCAAATTCATGGGTACTACCAGCCTCACTGAGGCACTCTCAGATGTCCCTGCAGTGGGGCACCAATTAGCTCTCCTCATCAGGGCCCCTGTGCTATGCCAGCACTAGGCAGGAACACCTAGATAATTCAGAGTGTCTTCCTCTTCTCAAAAATGCTTGACTTGTGGAGTGTGCGCTCAGCTGGGTGCCTCTCTGCAGGCTGTGTGGCTTCCCTGCATCCAAACCCTTCCCATCTCTCCATCACCCCGCTTGCCCAGGTAAAGCAGAGAAGTTGCATGTGCAAGATGAGGACAGGACCAGTGAGGCATCTGGTGGGACTAAGCTGAAGCCTGGAGGAAGGTGGGATCTGCCTGGCATGTGGGATCTCTCCTGAGCTGTGGCACCACAAAGCATCCCTGCAGCCCCCAGGCATGGCTGTGTGATCAGCAGTCCCAGCCTCTGCTGTCTGAAAAGCTTTTTGTTTTCTGGAAAAGCAAAGGTTTTCAGTAGTGTTAACTTGCTTTGCTTTCACTGAAGTTACTCCAAAGGAGAGCTGAGAAGCTGGTGAACCTTTGAGACATTCCAGGAAATACAGCACACTTCTAATTCATACCATTTAAGCACCTGAGAAGCTTAAAAGCATGATAATAGCACCTTCATCCCCAGAGCAGCCATTTTACAAGCCTTTTAGGGATAGAGAATGGTGTTAACCCCAGCTTCTGTCGTAAGTTTGCAATCATCTTTTTGCTGAATGTTCTCTAAATAAATGCTTACATTTTGCTGGCTTGGGGCATGTTTGAAAGCCCATGGAGTTACCAGCAATGTTGATCTTTCTTATATCAGGCATTTTCATTAGATCCTCTGTAAACACTCCCTCTTGTAAGCACATTTTCAAGAATGTATTTGGGAAACAGACAAAAATGGATTGGGATGTGCCTGTGAAGGAATCCTCTGTGCAGTATTCACCCAGCCCAGTAGTGGGGAAGAGCAGGACCGGCCCAGGAGGTATGAAATCAGCAATCCCACAACTGCTGGTGAGCGAACCTCAGTGTAAAGCACTTGCGACTGTTAAAGAAAACCGACTAAAAGCTTACATAAGAAACAAAAACATCTCTGACAGTTAATCCAAATCAGGATTCATTCAGCAGCCTGAAGATTTGAAATGTTTGGATATTTATATTTATATTTTTATTTCAGTGCTTTCATCAGGTTCTCTTTATTTTGCCATTATGTGGGGGTAATGGCAAGGTCTGAGCTCCCAGCACCAACAGTCTTTGCTGCAGTAAATACCAGATAAACTTCCCTCAATGGCTTGTTATAGAATCACAGAACGATTTTGGTTGAAAAGGACCTTAAGAACATCTAGTGGAACCCCCCTGCCTGTGCACAGGGACACCTCACACTAGACCATGTTGCCCAACACTCTGTCCAGCCTAGCCTTGAAAGCTGCCAGGGATGTTATCCACCCTATCTGATGGCCTGACTAGGAAGCTGGTTAAAAGCCATGTCCTGTAAGGCAGACCTGCTAATATTGGCTGCAAAGGTGAATTATTTCCCAGTGCCATGTAAGAGCAAAGCTTCCCTGTAGCTTCCCTTCCTACAGAGTGAAAGAGCACCCAGTAGTGTGGTGCTGCAGCACGTGTTTCTGCTGGATTGGAGATATTGTGGTGAGAAGTTGAGCTGCTTTCCCCATGCTCTGTCTACACAGGTAACTGGGTGCCTGCCTGAGTGCTCCATGCACCTAAATACTTCTCCCTCCCTGCCTTATATTTACTTCTGCTCTTTACTGGAGCTGTTAGAGGCATTGGGGCTTTAACAGTCCCCAAAATGCAGAGGTGTTGTGGATGGAAATGCTGCGATGGTGAATAAGCTGAGGGTGGGAGCTGGTAGAAGTGGTTAACATGAGCCATTCCAGAGTAAGGTAATGCTTAAAATGAAGTTTATGAGTTGCAAGAGGTTTGTAGTAGTTAGTGAAGTCACAGCAGTGGCCACTGGAAAAATCACTGTTTCTCAATAGCTACCACACATTGGTACCACATACCAGTACCAATGGTCAACAGGAATGACCATTGGTCGTTCCTGTTCTTCAGGCAGGAAATTCATACATCTTGCATGTAACTCCATCGCTGGAATTAGAATAGGGAGTAAATGCTGGGTGATAATGCTTGGTAAGGACTAACTTGGAATTCAGACACATAGAAACCAAATACCGTTCTTAGTCCTTACGGCAAGTCACTGGCATTACGTTCAAGAAGGAGAAGCAGGTTAATAAGCTTAATTTGTCTTTTCTGCACAGCAATTTTCAGCATTAATTTTTACAATGGGGCCATGGCCTGCACAACGGTTTCTGGATGCTGTTCAATAAATGCAGAAATAATGCAATAACCATGCTATGAGGTACCCATCGTACATTCAGTCCCTCTGGGTTTAGCATTTCAATACAAGCCTGTATTAATCATAGCATCAGAGCTAGAGTACCTTGTGCCTCTAAATGTTTCACAGAAGGAAGGTTTCCGTGGGTGCTAAGGCTGTCATGTAAACCTTCTTCCGGGACAGAGCATCTTCATCTTTTGCAGCAGCTCCTGCAGAGTCTTTTGCAAACTGCAAGGTGCTCTGGATTAAAAAAACCCCACAACCCAGTGCTGTTTCATTTGGCATGAACTAAGACCTGATCCCAGCCCCAGAAAAGCAAAAACTCAGCTGAGCTTTCCAATATCCTTTGGGATTCTAGTGCTAAGCAGTTTGAAAAACAGCATTGCAGAAATTATCACAGAAGGCAGGTCCTGACTACAGCACTGGACAGGCAGTACTCTGCAAAGCTGAACCTACTGTCTTAGGACTGATGAGCATGTGCCCCTTTTTCTGTATTTTGTGTCTCATTTCAGTAGTAAAAGCCACTTTTTCTCTCCAGCATTGAATGAGGGAGTTAAAGAGAGGTCGAGGAAGAAGATAAGCATGTGTAAAAGGTGCACTGACTTTACACTGGATTCAATTAGAAGAACACAAAGGAGGGGAGACCATGCTTATATTTAGCTATTTCAGCTGAAAACCTGGGATCAGCACTGGTACATGTACACTGCTTCTGGCCACCTGCATAGTCAGACTTGACTCTCATTATAGTTTGTGCAGTGAATTCAGACTGCTCCCTCCACATGTGTAAATTGGTGGTCTTTACAGAAGAAATAGCAGCTATGGTACCATGTCTGTCACCCCCACAGCACTGTCAGTGCTCCTTCCAGATGGGTGATGGTCCTGAAGCTCATATATTCATATTATACTGGTGAAACATTAAGGAAACTGCTCTGGCAGTCTGATGATTTGCTTACAGAAATGGTGATGCTCTGAACAAAAATAGTTTGAGATCCTGCCAACGTGAAAATTATTATAAAACAAAAAGCCATTTTGCATCAAAACCTGTTGCTTATTGTCCTGGAGAAATACACAAAACATTCTATCTTGTACTTTCTTGTGTGAAAATCAGGAGAAACCCTGATGCTGTGTTTCATGTAGCTTCAATCCCACCTTCTGGGCCAGCTGGCAACCCTGGAATTTGCCGGTTGTAGTTCCTTCTTTAATTGTTTTCCAATTATTCATGTTAAGATTTTTAAACGTAATCCCAGGCCGTTCAATTAACATCACAGTGCAAACACTCTGCTATCCATCTGCTCAAGTTGTCTTTAACTGACAATGTCTTGTATCTGGTGTGAGGAACTATCAAACACATCTCCAACATAATCCACCTTCTGTTCCCACCCAGAAAACAGATTTTGCCATTTTTTTATTCTAACACCTGTGCAGCTGTCAACATTTTTCCACTGGAGATTTATCATTGGAGAAAGTACGTGTTGGGAACTGAGGTTACTTTAATACATTCACAGAAGAAGCAAGCGATCACATATTTTAAGGCTGCAAGAGATTATTGTGTGCTTTGGCCTCTTGTAACATAGACCATAAAATTACCTTGCTCTAGATCCTGATACTGGTTTATTATTAATGCTTGAACCAAAGTCTGTCTGGTGAAAAAAAAAAAATAGCTTCTACTTAACACTTAACTGGTAATAAATCCACATAGTTATTCTGGGTATTAGCTATTCTCACTGAAAAAATTTGCGCTTTATTTCTCACTCAGAAAATGTTGAATTTTGTCTCTAAACATTTTTGGTTATTAGGAATGAAAAGCTTTCCCATCCACCTGCTGGCTTTTGCATGGGTTCTTAAAACTTCAGATGGTCACATCTAAACCTTCTCTTTGGATAAATACATAGATTTGCACCCCTTTCTTTTTTTTTTTATCATAAAGCGTATTGCTAGCCCTTGATTATTCTTAGAGCTATAAAACCTAAGTACTTAATTGCGCTTTTCCTTAAGTGTGCCTATAGAAAGAAGACAGTACACCTGCTATTGTGTGCCAACAGTTGTGAATGTAAAGTACTTTAGCCTCCCTAGTCTGACCTTAATCATGAGACAAAACACAAGTGATCATTCCCTATTCTTCATCTTTGCATTGCACTATGGTTTTATAATCTTTTATTCTGTGCTTGTCAGTAGCAACTTTCCCAAGTGGAAGGTCCTTCCACACAGAAGGTACCACGGGCACCCTACCCATCAATGTTCCTGCCCTTCTTTGGGTTTGTAGCTCTGCTACATTGCTCCTGATTTTCAGGGCACCCTGTGAACTCCTGAGGTAAGTGACTCAAAAAATCCAACAAAACCAACAGTGTCAGGGAAGTCATTGTTTTCACAAAGCTGAATTAAACCGGAACTCCGTGCTAACTGACATTGTTGAGGCTGACAGCTTGATGAGTTCAAGATGCAACTAGGCAAAGCTACGAAGTAAGTGAATTCAACCAGGTCTATCAAACACCTGGAACCTCTGATTCAGATGACTCACTCCCAAATTCCCTGAAGCTGAGGTTGTTCATTAGGAAAGGGTCAATACCTGCACCTCTCTCTTGATGTGCAAGATGCCAAATGCTTCCAAGAGTTCCTCATCAGGAGCAGGGAGTTTCTCTCTGCAGGTATTGCAGTAAGCTGTGTGGTGCTGGCAGTGTTGGGGCTGGCTGCTGCTCTTGTTGAGCACCCTGCTGCCAAAGGATGGGTGTACCCCCAGCTACATTGATATGAAAGCTTTGAGTGCTTTTGTCTTAACTTTCATGAGGATTTATTGATCACCTTTCCGTGTCTGAAGTCTTGCTTCTCTGAACAGGCTGGAAAAGTTATGGTAAGATTTCCTACCTGTGGGGTGCCCTGTGGCACCTTTCCTGGACCACAGAGTGATTCTTTTCTTCCCCTCTTTGTTGCTATTCTTAAGTTTGAGCAGGTTTCAATGTGGTTGTTTTCTTTTTTTTTTTTTTATGATGCCTGTAATGATGTAAGTAGCCTATGTCCCTAATATTCCTAGAAGGGAACCAGATCACTGTTTCTTGTGTGTTTCAAATGAGTAGTTTATGCTTGGGAGATTTATAGCTTTTCTGTATGTAGTTATCTGCGGACTTTTCCTATCTTGCTAACACTGCAGTTAGTTTCATGTCCCTAAGGAAACTATAAAAGCAAGCATCATTGTTTTTTCCTGGTTGTGGCATAGATTAAGCTGATGTTTGTAAGGCACTTGTTTTACATAACACCTTAGTCTTATGGAAATAGTTTTCATTTAATGAATCACTTGGGATCCTCCAGAACTCTACTTTTCTCATGTTGCTAGAAGTGCCAGTGTGTAAGATACAGCTTGCCAATGCCAAGTAGCATAGTCCCTCATTTCATACATAAAGTATTTTTTTACGTCACCGTTATTCCCAGTAGCAATGCGTGTAATAGCCTTATTAGGCATGTACACAGTGAACAGAGGTGTCATCTAATCCCTCTTTGCTCCATATTTCATCCACTCCTTTTATGTTTGCTCTCTGGAAAGTATGCTGTCCACCTCCAGGATCACCAGCTATGAAGTAGGGCCCAGCTATACTTTCAAAATCAAAGCTACTTTGAAGTCATATGCACTAAGAATTAGAATTATACCGCAAAACTCTTAGAATGAGGCTGTGAATTCACAAACAAAACTGAAGTTAGCACATGTAGGACTAAACACGATTTTTGTATATGTATGTTATGCTATAAATATGATTCCATCTTCAGTATTCTTAACAGTGGGGTGTTAACTTTGGCATGCTAGCATATGTTTTGGGTAGTAAACTAAAGCCTAAATATTCTAATGATCTATCTCCTATTTATCCATGCAGGTTTTTAACACAGCTACCATCTATTTACTATGTTTCCTATAATTAAAGATAGCACAGGGAGCTCCACATTGCTCCTGTACTCAAGCTAAGCTGTGCTGCCATGTGTAGGCTCTGTATATTGTTATCTGAAAACATTCCCAATTTTCAGTGCTTCAAAACCACAGGGTCTGGTCCTACAAACCTGAAGCCACATGGGCAATCCCTTGTGTGACTAAGGATTATGATAGTGAATAAAGAGTTTTCAGATCAGAGCCCTAACCCTTTTTTAATTAACCTTCTAAGAAAGAATTTATATGAAGAAAACTCCGCCTCAGTGGTGAGTGGTCAATAAACCATGTCTTTGCAATTCCTTCCTTTCTTTATGGCTCCTGAGGCTTAAGTGGAATGGATATAACTGTCCCTATCCCTTCCTTACTTCCCTCCTGCCCAAAGCAATCACTTTATATATGTCATAGTTTCTTCCTGTTTTTCCCTTTTCGGGTATATTCGCTCTTGTCTTATTCAGTGACTGCTGGCTTAACTATTTCTTTTTACATTGGAGAAAAAGGTAGACAAAATGGACCAAAATGTCGGGGAGAGAGATTCTATCTTATTTTAACCTCTGGGAATCAAAAGATTAACTGCAATATTAAGAATCCAGTAAGTCAGTTTTTTAGTATATGGAAGTTTCTACTTCCTACATTTCAGTATTGCAGATGATCTGTCCTAAATACAAAGTTCTAGGATTTGGAGGTTTATCTTTAGGACAATGTCTTTCAATTTTCCATCTTCAGGCTCACCTCAGTGCCTTAATGCCACAGTTGTTTGTTTGCCGCTACAGACTAACCATGGTGCCCTGGTAGCAAGATCAGCAAATGACAGAAAATAGAGTAATACTAAGATGTGCTTGTTTAGCTAGAGTGTTTTCTGATAGTATTGTAGACTGGAGATTCAAAAGTGGTAAGAAGTGGTAGAAATAGAGACAACAAAAGATTTCTGCTGCTCTATGAAGACAATGTGAATTTTGCTGCAATCTGCAGTACATAAGTGATTCCGAACCATTGCAGATAATATAACTTTGCTTTCTTGGTGCTGAAATGAAGCTGATGAGTAGGTGAAATGTACTGCCTTTATCTTGGTCAACACCAGTATTCTGTTCTTTCTGTTTTCCAAATACCCAAACACAGGTTTTTAATTCCTGACAGTATTTGCAGTTACCTGTAAATTGTCAATGCTCCATCATACTCTTGCTGCTTTGCCTGTGTGTGGCTGCCTGGCTGGGACTGTATCCCTTGGTGTGATGGTCTTCCTAGCTTCCATCTGGATAATTATGAGTTAACTGCATCATTTCTTAGTTAACATAGACACTCCACTTTGAGTAAACATGTCAGGTTGCAGAATGATTTATGAGAAGAAAAGTTCCATTCACACAAACATTTACAGGTGTAAATGGAACAGAAGGTCTGACCATCTTAATTCAAGACAGTGCCAGGAAAAAATGTTCATAAATAACTTTTTCTGCGGCTGGTCCAAGCCTTAGCATTTTTATGTCAAAGAAGATGTTGACTTAGATGGTAAGAGTCTTAGTTGATACACTGAGAAGCAATGCCACTGTGACATGGATGATTTTTTAAGCCTGAAGATCAAAAGGGATATCAATTAGTGTTCCTATTGGACTCAGTCCAGTTCTTCCTGAAGGATACCTTACTCTGCATTTGCTTTTTCTTTGCCCTGATTCTTCTTTGAATATATTCCCTCTTTTCTTCTCCCTGCTTAATCATTCCTAGTCTGTTCAAAATAATTGTCTTGGTTCTGTGAAGCTCTGTATCTGTAATGACAGGACAAGTCCTGTTCTCTTCCCTGTTTCCCTCTGGTTGTTAGAAACAGAGGTTTCCTCTTAAATAAATGCAGACACAAGCATGGAAAGGCAGTGGATAGCTTCTGGAGTTTATTGAAAGTGCAATCTATCATACACTCTCACAGGGCTGATCAGTATTTTAGATTTCTAAGTATTTCTACATCTTGGTTTTCAAAACAAGCTGTGCATTAAGATTCTCTGAAGGCAGCCTTGGGTTTTTTAATTAAAATACCTATTAATTTTTGACATGAAACCTAAATTTAAAGCTCTGATTAAGAGTGTTTTGATGATAAACATGTTTAACAAACTACTTTATTTAAGGGAATGGGGTAAAAGTGTCATTTCTAAACAAGCTGAATCAGCAGTGCATGTTTCAGCAAGTTTTCTATTAATACTTTTAGACAGTCTGAAAGAAATCATTCTTGGTGATTTGCATGGGTAGGAGAAAAACTTGTATACATATAACTGTTTCTTGGTAATTTCTTTATCAATAAAGCAGTAAGTAGTTTTTCTATCAGCCTTCTAAGATCACCTGCCCTGTTCCCAGTGCAGTTCAGAAAGGGCTAATTCTTCTATAAACGCATTTCCCATCGCTGATAGGTTGCACCAGTTTGAACCTTTAGTACCCACTTTTCAAGTCAGCTTTTGCCAAATATAATCATAAGTTTTCTCAGGATATGTGCCTGATGTTTCAAATACAGTACTCTTGATTATAATCCAGTGTTTTCCAGATTAAGTATAGACACTGAAAGTGAATGGATTTGATTTGTAATTGTTTCTTTCAAACCCAGTTTAAGCTATTCTTTTTAGTACCCCTTGAAATAACTTAGACATTTCTAAGTTTTATTTCTTTGGAAGAAGACACTATTATGGAGCATCTCTGTTTCCAGTCATTTTGGACTTATTAAAAAGAGAATCTGATTGTGCAATTTCCTTTTAACATGCAGAGATAAAAACACTATGAATGTGATGAGAGCCTGGTTTAAGGACACAGCAGTAAAGAGGGGTTACAGAGAGCTTGGGGTTCACACTGTGAGAATGGCAAACACTGTGCAATGACAGAAAGGAGTTCACAGAGACCAGAGAGAGCACTGTTGTTTGATAGCTCAATAGACAGCTGGGCTATGTCAGGAAATTGGAACGTGTTATAAAAAATGGTATTGGTGATGAGAAAAAGGTGACACTTTTATAGAGTGTAATGAGGGCTAAAGCCTATAACGTGCTGTATAGCTTAAAAGATGGTATTAAATCAGCAGACAAAACATTTGCTGAGATTGTGGAAAGTCTACAAAATTACCTTTCTGGTATCTGCTGAATGTATCTGCTATTATAACGAGGATAAAAGGAGAAAATGAGACAATTCTTGAATTTGTCAGTTCAGAAAGAGTTTAAATGATGTGTTAAGAAACTGGACAGTTTATTATATGCAAAACTGAAACAGTACAAAAATGGTTATTGACTGGAATAATTGATCCAAAGCAGCACACTGAAGAGTGGCAGGGTAGCGGAAGCCATGGAAGCAGTGCAGGTAGCCTGTGCAACTGCTAAACAGTGTCATAAGCAGAAAGCTCAAACCAGTGAAACAAACCAGACTGTCTTGTCTCTGCCTCATCATGCAAAAGAGTACTGATCTGAAGTAACTAAAAGAAATTGGGATGTACAGAGAAAATGTGCAGGTCACTTCCAAACCTATTACCCCTTACAGAAGAAATAGAAAATGCATTCAGAGTTCTGATGCAGCAAAGGATGATGTCTATTGTAGTCCATTGTGCCTACTGCAAAAGCACTACTACCTTTACAGCAGTCTAAGCTAGGATACAATAACCAAAATGCTGTTTGGCTGTGTTAGAAGTGAAGGGAGTGGGATCTGAACTATATTTTTGACAGTATTCTCAGATGGGTTGCCCAGGGAAGTTGTGAATGCTCCATCCCTGGCAGTGTTCAAGGCCAGGTTGGACAGAGCTTTGGGTGACATGGTTTACTGGGAGGTGTCCTTGCCCATGGCAGGGGGGTTGAATTAGATGATCTTGAGGTCCTTTCTAACCCTAACTATTCCATGAATCTATGAATCTGTGAAGCAGCAGTAAGACTTGGTGCTTTAACTGTGAAGGAATAGCGTCCACATCATCTAAGCATTTTTGCAATAGAGGTAATGTGTAACTGTAAACACTGCATTCTTCTGTGTCATGCTACAAAGGGAGGAGGTCATCTATTACATGATAGATGGGAATGATCACATGGGAATGTGGTTTAGACGGATTGATAGAGCTTAACACTCCTCCAAGCTTTCAGTGGTGTTGGAAGGTCATATGTTTTTCATGCTGGTGAAATCATCTGGAAATCAGCTGGTCTTTTCCATATAGTTTCCCTACAGTTTTTAGGATTTTAAATGTTGGTTCTTTAGGAGAGACTAGCCATACAGGCTGCTAGGTTGCATCAGCAGTAAGGAAAGCAACAGAAAAAGGCAGAACATATGCCCCTTGCAGAAGTTGTTGACAATGAGGATGAAGCACTACTTTCTTTTCCAGTAGCTAAGATACTTCTGAACTGAATTCAATATTAACTCACACTTGCAGTTTAGTAACTTTTAACTGAAACATTGGATGAACTTTTTCCATTAGTTGACAGTAATCTCCCAGATCTACTCAGAAAAATATATCTATAAAATTGGAGATTGAAGTTGATAGCAAGAAATATCTCTTCAAAGACAGTTGCAATATCACCAGCTTAATCCTATCAATGCCATCAGTGCTCATTTTTTAGCACCAAACAATAAAACAGATGTTTTATGACATTCCCAGCACCCAGTGTTATGTGCAAGTTACTGCTATAGAACACCTTAAATGTACTGCTGAGAAATTGTCAAGAATTTGAAGGGAATAAGGAAAATCTGTTTTTTTGAAGGCTCAACTGTGTTATGGTTGACAGAGTTTTACCTAAGCTTCATTATTTATCTGTAGGAGCCTTAACCTTTGAATGTCCCCCATGTGCACCCCTCTTTGTAGTAGTCAGTTATTTCTGTAGTTTTTTGCCTATGGCAGTAACTGCATTTGATCTGCAGAATGAACTGTTACAGAATGAATAGAAACATATCGATTCACATGGCATTTTAGGACTTTAAATGAGTAATGGTGGTCATATTATGTGAGACAGTCCTACACACCTTTGTCTATAAAACCTACCTTATGATGCTTCCTTAAGTGTAGTAACAGGACCAGTAATTTCACATCTGATGGAAAATTGGAGTGAAAGATCCATTGCCTTTGCCTCTGAATTCCTTAACTTGGCCTCATAGAGCTGCATGGAAATTGAGAAAGGATCTCTGGGCTATTCTTGGCAGTTAAAACTGTTCACCAGTGTTGTCTAAGTAATGATTTATGCTGGTTGAAGATCATCAACTTCTAGTTTCAGCTTTAATCTCACAAAAAGGAGTTCCAACCATAACTGCTATGAAGCTTTCAAGCTGGGAAGATGGCTCACTGTAGTAGCATTGATTTCAAAACTATCAACAGCCTCATGAATGCAGACGGTTTGGCAAATTTTCCAATGGAAAATCACATTTAAGGATACTGAAAGGAATTGTCAGAAGTGGTCTATAGACTCTGCACAACACAAATTACAGCTCTTGATAAATGCATTTAAGAAAACCCATTATGAAATCTAAGATTTGTACCACATAAAGTGGGCAGGCACATAGGTACAGACTGTTGCATGAGCACCATAACTGATATGTCCTTCCTACAAATTTGTGCCTTAAACCTCTTCCTTCTTCTCATCTTGGAAAGAAAATTGTGCTCCTCTGGCTTTTACAACTACATAATTCCCATAGTATTTCTAGTCATGTTCTGCATCCCCTAACTTCCATTGGTTTGTTTCTGTTCTCCCCTGTATCATCATGAAGGCAAGAAGTAGCTTGTCCTTCAGCTCCAAACCAAGTGCTTGTGAGTGGCATTCCTGTATCCCATCTTGATGATGGGTGTGTGGTTTGGTTTTGTTGTTGTGTGCTTAATTGTGCTTGCTTCTTCAATTGGGGGGGGAGTTGTGTTTTGCTTGGTTTTGTGTATTTCTGAGAGGTTGTTAATTTTTTTGTATTGTTTTGGGCTTTCTTTCAGAAATTAAAATCTTCAAGCTCTTTACTTATAAGCAGGTTTGGTTGAGTTTGGTTGAATTTGGTTGGTGGAAACAGAAGTTGTCGGAGGACTGAAATAGTAAAACCAGGCATAGGTAACCTCAGACATGGTGTTCTGCTAAGTACCTGAGAAGTTACAGGGTAAGCCTGGTAAAACCTGATTGCTTCTCTTAATCTTCTGTGATGGAGTCATCACCTGGAAACCAGGCCTAAGGTAGCTTCATTTTTAACTTTATTTTCTTAAAAGGCATGTTGGGTCTCTGTTACAATCATTAAGTTACATTTGGATTTGTTTAATTTTTTAAGTGCCTGTTTCCATCAAGTTCCAGGCCCTGGAAACTTCTAGGTACTGATGTCAGGAGTAAAATACCAGAAGCCCCAGATTAAGTCTGTCTCCCTTCCCTAGCTCAGTGGCTGGGGACTTCTACAGAAACAGAATGCACACTATAATTGTCTCTAAGGTTTGGCAGGATGCATCTCATCTCTAAATGTTTTCATTTACATCTGAGTTTTGCTTGGCAGGGTTTCGCTTGGGCTATGCTGGTCCATTTATCAGGTATGTACATGTCTGTATTTGTGGGATTTAATGTTTTTACTTCATTGGATATTTACTAATGACCAAGGTATAGCAGTGCTGAAACTGGAAACAATAAAATTCTCATTTCTGAAGCAAGGAATTCCTGGATAAATTGCAGGAATTTAAAGAGCAGAATGTAACACTCAGAGTGAGAGCCCTAATCATTTGGGTGTCTTATTTGTTTGATTAAGGAAAAACAAAGATACAAAATGTCACAGAAGTTCCTCACCACCCTGACACTGCATTACTGATTTATTCATGCTTTCAAAGGAGGAGTGATTCACGCTGTAACCATGGGCAAAGATAACTTACAACAAAATACCATGTTTCTATGGGGCAGCTGGAATACAGAGCAGGCTATTACAAATCATACCTTGGTTATGATACTGAAGAGCTGTATTTTTCAACTCTCTCAAGGTTGTGTTTTGTTTTTAAGCCCTACATATAGAGGGATATTGAAAGAAACAGAGTAATTGGGTGGTTCCATGAGTATTGCTTTTATGTAGGAGGAAAATGAAGTAGTGAGATACAGCAGGGAGAATTTATGGAGACTTTCTCCTTTGCCTTGTTAAGCAGAAGGGGAATTGAATGTGACACGGGGAAGTAGGGTGTTTACTTTGATGTTCTGCAGGAAGGATGCTTATTGAAAATACAGAGCATACAATACAGCCAGACAGTGATATGTGCTTGTACCAGTGAGCTTTGTGTTTCTGGGTTTACTTAAAAGAACTGTTTTGAGATATTTCCTATAAAGTAGGAAAGTGTAAATAGAACAAATACCCTTGAAAGTTAGAGTATTTGTTCAATGTCTGCTAGCCATACCCAAAGACACAGTACACATCATCACCTACCAGACTGCTTGTGTATCACATTACACATCAACTCTGATTTTGATAGTTAAGGTTGGAGTAGTATTTAGTACACATTTTCTCAGGATGTTCACCTTGCATAGCAGGAGAGCCCATTAATGAGCACAGAGCTTCTGTGTGGACACCCACGGTGTGGCAGGGGCAGCTCTAGCAGCATATAGATGGTCACAGCAGCAATACAGGCCAGCTTTCCAGCTATTTGGGGCAGGATGGGGTTGTTTCCATCCAGAGGGCTGGTTATTTCCCCACAGTTCACATTTTTGGAGAAATGCTAGTGCAGGATAACTGCACCATGATCATGGTATGACAAATGATTGCAGATTATTATAGATACATAGGTAAAATACATAATTAGGCTTAGTCAGCAAACATAGTGTCCTGGATTCACCTGGGATAGAGTTATTTCTTAGTAGTTGGTTCAGTACTGTGTTTTGGATTTGGAGGGAGCACAGCCAGGACACCTGACCCAAATTAGCCAAAATGATATTCCACACAACTGCACATTATGTGCAGTGTACAAGCTGGGGGAATTGGCTGGGCATCGGTAAGAGATTGGTGAGCAACTGTATGGAGCATCACTTGTTTCTTTGTTTGCTTTTTGTTTTTTTTCCCCCTTTGGGCTTTATTCCTCTATCTCCTTTTTCTCATTGCATTGCACTTCAATTATTAAGCTGTTCTTAACCCATGAGTTTTAAATTGTTTCCTCCAATACTTGGATTGTGTTGAAGCCATGAAGTCCGTTTGTTTTCTCATTAATGTCAGTAGAAGTGTTCATGATCTGACATGTTTCAGGTAAACTTTTTTCTTTATCACCGTTACTTAAATCCTTAATTCCGTAAGTGGCTGTTGACATTCTGGAGTGAATGATAAGGTGAGAATGTCAAGCAAACATTCTAATCAGTCTGAAAATATCCTGAAGTGGGACTATAACTGATCTTCATCAGGTTAACCCTGTTCTAATGCTCTCCTTAAAAGGCTGTCAAAATGCTTCTCTTTATTAAATAAGAATGGTTTTCTTATAAGTTTACCATGATTTACTTACTAGCTGATGAACCAGTTCCTCTTCTTGAATAATAATATTGTGGTATATTCATGCTTATTTATTTACCATAACTTTTTAATATAAAGTAGGTCTGTGAGATGGCCCTTTCATCTTGCCTAGTCTTGGGTCATGGGTGAGCTAAGAGACCAGCACTGTACCTATTGATCTCTTCTGTCCCAAAACCCTATATTTGGAACCACAAGCTGATTTTTGTGCTTCATTAACGTTTGTTTCTTCTTCATGATAATATGCTGCTTGTGTCTTGCTCAAAACTAGATACAGATTTATGCAATGTTGACAGCAAAATCACCAAAGAAGAAAACTGCTGCACTAGATAAACTTTATAGGTCATGTTCCTCCAGTTTCACAGTCTGAGATAACTGCTTGGGTAATAAGGCATGGTGGGGATTGTGATTATCATAAAATAATCAAACCCTGTAGTATTTTAAAGGTGTAAAGCATAACTGCCAGTGTTTGACTTCCTAGAAATAATCATATTGGGTAACATTCAGCATCATCCAGTTTCAGAGATGTCTAATTAGTAAGTATGTATGTACATGCTTACATATTTTTACACGTATCCCTACACACAGAAACCCACAGGCACAAAAAAAATGTACTTTTTCTTCACTGGAAGAAAAGCGTCAAGAAATTGGAATTGAAAAAATGCAAAGCACTTCTGTCCTGAAGAACCAAGATTTTCATCTTGCTTGTAGTGTCAGTAATAAGAATTGCTATTCCACTTCTGAAGCAGGTGTAGAGATACTAGTGCTGCAGTAAAATATATCAGCACTGATTTTGAGGGGTTTCTGAACATGCCAGAGGCAAGAGCTTAGAGGAATAGTCTAACTTAAGTTAGGGAATTTCTCAGCAATGTACATGTATTTGTTAAGAACAAGCATCTGAGCATCACTGGGACTTTCTATACAGCTATTGATGGCATGATCCTTTTATTTTTTTCTTCTTCATACAGTCTCTGTACTTGTTTAGAGTCCCAGCAGAGCAGGTAATGCTGCATCTTGAACAGGCTGATTTGGCTGTGAACCACACATGCTGAACTGAACCAGCAGCTTTGCTTTCCAATTCCTGTGGTTTTATCAGTCCAAGTCAGCACATGCCTTTTGTTTTTTCCAGCACCCCTTTCTTGGTTTAACCTGAATTTCAGGAAGCGTAGGATGGTTGGACATTTTTCTTCTGCACATTCTTTACATCTGCTCCAGTGGAAGGCCAGTGCAAACATACAGGACTGCTTTCATTGGAAGGAGCAGGAACTAGGTGTGACTTCAGCCCTGTGGATTCTTTCAACATAGTACTCGGGCACTGGGACTCTTTCTAGTGTTGTTCAGAGATTTTTCTTACAGCAAAAAAATGAAAGAAATTTGGAATGCAATTTGCAACACTTTAGAATGCCCAATAATGAGAAGATTCTAAGATTTGTCTTGGGCACATTTAGTCACTGGACAGAATGAATCAATAGGGCTCTTCAATAGACAAGCTTTTTAATAATGTATTTCTTAATAGACACATTTTTTCAGTGCCTACATATTATCCCCCCAAAAAAAAATTTCCTTAATATCACTTTGGTCAGCATTTGTGACATACACACCCCTTTCTAAACATGAGTTCAGGCACAAAAGTTGATTATGAATTCAAACAAACTTTTACAGAATTTGGGAAAGAAGAGAATTGAGTTTGCAATTCACTGCATGTCTTAGTGCAACCTCTTCAAGGAAAAACACAGCTTCCTGCAGATCTTTACACTGAATTTCACTGGCATGAGCTTGAATTCAGTAGAGACATATCTAGTGGTCATTGTCATGAGATATAAATCTTATAACAAAAGTAATCTGTGTTATTTGGACCTGAGCATCATTTTGGGATCTTAATTCTTGTGGGTTGACCAAATAACATACATTTGAACACCTCTGTTTATTGTAGCTGGTGGGTATGTGCAGATTAAGTAGACACTGTTACTTAGAATACAATGGTGACTTCGTTGCATAAGTTTCTGCATTATTGCAGTTAGTCTCAGAAGCACGTGCTGTGTATTGCAGCACG